>JANIJG010013197.1:2028-14256 GCA_024611175.1 Megaceryle torquata | reverse complement strand
CTGACATTTTTAATAATGTTTTTCCAGCATTTTTCTGCAAAGCAAAACATTTCTGTTTGAGTGCCAGATTTGCTTAGCTATAATTGCTAAGAGAGTAAGAGAAAAAGCTCCAAATACTGCAGGATTTTATATTTATTTTGTTCTGCCTCTAACAGCTAAAACTACACTGAATAAGATGATGTTAGCATGTGCTGAAGTGATGGCATATATCCTTGTCATATTGTTTTCCCCTTACCTAGGCAGGTACCAATATTACCATTTTGCTCAGATCTCCTGAGTCACATGATCAGAAGTCATTAGTGTCCAAGGGAACAAGAGGTAGGGCTAGTTAATAATCAAATGTATAACTGCCTAAATTGAAAATACTAATGCTGTCTGTAGTTATTCAGTGTCATCTTAAGTAATAAGAGCTATGTTAGTAAAGTGTGTCTCTTGTACAGTAATTTGAATTTGGGTCATTTTCTTTCTGTGTAGTTACGGGAGATATATGCACTTTTGAGGTGCAGAAAAATCATAATAATTATGCATTATGCATGAGAATTGTGCAAAGGGGCAGATGATATACACTTCTCCCCAACTAGAAAGAGCATTTGTAAAGAGAAGAAAAATTAATAAAAAGGTCATCATAAGCAGACCTGAGTACACCATACCATTAAAACATTTTTAATAGCAATGCCATTCCTGACAGCTGTAATATGACTGTAGTTGCCTATTTAAGAATATAATAGACAATATCTTAATACACAACCTCGATAAATACAGCTGTTGTGCTGTACCCTTCATTTAACTTTTTAAATAAAATTAGGTTCTCAGTCTCAGAACCTGCGTTACGAAATACTTCAGTTAGACAAGTAGATTTGTCTTGTATGCATAAGTAACAGAATTTAAAATTCCAGTAAATATATTTTTGATTATACTTTTCTTACTGGATGCTTAGATTTCATCAACTATCCTATTTAATTAGGAGATACCAAATTTGCATCAAATTATTTCAGTTTCTTCATCAAAGTTTATATCTTTTATTGTTTTCAAAAGCAATCAAAATAGACTATCAGAGTTATATTTCATGGCCTAGAAAATCAGAATCCCCTTTCCATACATTTTTATGTTTTATGAAGCTGACTAACTGTGGATCAGATTTTTGTCCCTAGTTTTGTTTATTCTGAGGGATTTTTTGTTTGTTTGTTGTTTCTCTGTGGTTTTGTTTTGGTTTTGTTTTGTTTTACTCTAAATGGTACATGGTAAAGGTTGATATTTCATTTCTCTAAATTGATTGACAGCACCTGGAAGGATAGTCCAGAAAATCACATCCAATCTAATGACAGAACAGTGCAACAGTGATAAAAAAATTTACAGTAGCACCTTTGTTCTACTGGTGATCTCTTCTTTCCTTACAGCTTGTTCTCATTTGTTTTTAAATGGCCATATGAAAGGCTTCTGACAAGGATGTATTATTTCACTAGCATGGCAGGAAGCTGTCCTTGTGATTCATTTGTTATTGCTCTTTCCTTTTATCCTGTAGGTAGTGATAGGCTTTATCAGTTGCTGAAAGGGGTGAGGGGCTCTTAGTGAGGCCTCTCACCTCATCTTGTGAAAGTGTTCTGACACATTGTTCCTAGTACACCAGGCACTATTGCCTAGTTAATTAAATGTCCTTGAAGCTCTGTGTGGCTAGAACATTTTGCAATTCTTGGTCTGTACTGTTGTTTGAGGCTTACAAGCTATTATACTTGTCTCATATGTGACCACATCCCAGAATCTGAGATAGAAACATTTCTATGTTTCTATACTGTTAGGCATGGATTTACAAACAGGTTCTCCTTTACTCTAGTTTTAACAAAACAAACAAACAAAACCCTATCTGTTTTATATAACTAGGATGACAAAACTGTATTCCCTTTAGTCTGAATGAAGTCACATCTATGTTCACTAAAGTTTTGTCGAGTAAAAAAGTTAGGTACTTTGAGCAGAGGGGCAAAAACATCACTGTAAGCGCATGCCTACACTTGGTGTATCTAATGATTGTGTAAGAACGGCTCATTCAGCTACTTCCCATATATTCTGATGACACTAGTACAATTTTACTGGTTAGTTGCTGTTGAGAAGGAACTTAAGTAAATTTTCTAATTGAAAACCTCCCTTAATTAGTTACATAAGACACCTAAGATACTTTCTTTTCTTCTCCAGCTTTTGTGCATGATCAGTCCACAAACAGAGAGATCTAATGGCAAATCACTGGACTGCCTATACCACATAGAAATGTTTAGGTGCTTCATACAGATTTACTAACCCCACTTTGAATAAAGCTACTCTCAAAAAACAGTTGTCTGACAACCAAAGTCTTAGAAGTCCCAGGTTTTGGGGCTGTTTGGTTGTTGTCTGTTAGTTTGGGGTTTTTTTTAATCTGGACCTAAAATATATCTCTGTGGGTTAATATCTTGTTCATGTCACCAGTCAGAATGAAACTGTTCTACTGATTGCAGTTTCTCTCCACTCCATTTCATGCCTTCCTGGACGACTTTCAATGATGGTGCCACAAGCTTTGTCATATCTTTTGAGATCCTATTTAACACAATAGCTTAAATGCAGCACAGTTCATTGGGTGGTTCATACTCACCCTTAGTTACACATCTTCTGTAAAAGAGACTACCTGTATTTAGCAATTAATTTTTTTCATTATTTTTAACTTCGTTGACCTCTGCATCTATTAGTCACATGCTGCACTTGGAAACAAAAGCCTGTGGTAGTGTTCAGAAGAATGACTTGAAACCACTCGCTTTTTCTGTCAAAAGCACTATCCACATCTTCAGGAGTGCAAAGGAGAAATGCTGACAGAGGTATTAAAGTAAAGTTCTGGGCTTGTTGTTTTAGAAAGATTTGATATTCTGTTGTGTATTATTAATGAGCATGAGATTCAAGATCAGAAACCCAGCAGTGATGCTTTCTTTGTGCCTGACCTTATAAAGTGGCAAGCAGTGTTCTCATTTGTGAAAGCGTATTTGAGCTGAATGTAAGACACAAAATCTGCATTTTCCCCCTAGATGGATGTAGCACAAATTCATGAGAGGTTCAAGAAATGATGCAAGCACAGTTCAGAAGCAGCATTGCTGTCAATCAAATACCATTTGCTGATACATATAATACAGAGATACGAGAGGCACTTTATTATTTCCTTACATTAAAGTCGAAATACAGATGTCTCAGACTGAACCATGTATAGTTACGCTGACCTCACTAACTGACTGAAGGTGGTTGTTGTCATTGACAGGTAAATTGTCCCATTTTATTAGGTTTGCAACTGAACATTTAAGAGTGCAATACAGAGAGTTTAAGGTGGACTAAATCATAGGAAGCTGAGTGCAGTCACAATAGATTATGTGAGTAAAGCCAAGAGGTTTCAGTTCATACTTTGCTTAAAGTATTGAAGACTAAGACTTGAATTAGCTACTAGAAAATCCTTGAAAATGTTTCCTTTTAATATGATTTATTGAATTACCAAACTTGCTTAAAATCTTCTACTTTGGTTATTTTCAAGATGTAGGCGTTCCTCTTATTAACAGATTACTTGAGTAATTACAGAACATATTTCTATTGTTGGTTCTTCTAGTTTATAAAGAACTGTATGAAGCAATTTACTCATTCTTAAAGAAAACAAAACAAAAAAACCCCACAAACATGCATAATAAATCCCCAAAAAACAACCAAACAAACAAAAAATACCACCTTAAATTTATCTCTGCTTTTCTTGTGAGACACAAGAGTGTGTAAACCACAACTTTCCTTAACAGGTCAGATCAAATTCTCAGGACACAATGGTTCTGTTGCTTCAGATAGCTGAAATTTATTGTGGAGGTACAATGATTTAGGCATAACGATGAATAAGCTTCAGAGACTCACCAAGAAACAATCTTTTAATCTTGTCAAGTTTGTTGAACCTAAATAACAAAGCCACAAAATATCCTAAAATCTTATCTTCCCTCTCCCTATCCCATGTTTGTACAGCAGTTCAACTGACAACTTCCTTGTGAAGCTTTCATGCATATATAGTCAGTGAAAGTCTACCAGTCTCCAAAAGAGCCTGAAGTCTTCCTTCATGATATCCATCAGCCCCCAAGATCCTGAGAAAGGTTGAGATCAGTCTGATATATCAGTCTAGGGAAAAAAAAAAGAGTTATTGGCAGGCAGCTGACAGTCTTAGAGTCACAATGGATGGCAAAGGATGTAGAATTATGTTTTGGTTCATGGAAGGAAGCACTTTTTATGCAGTCATCATAACAAAATCTTTTCAGTAAAGAGTCAAAATTTTGGGCGTGTAACTGTTTATCCTATGCAGGTCAATATATCTACTTTTAAATAGTCAAATTATGTAATTCATAATCAGACTATCAAGCAACAAGCATGTAACATAGATCAATGGGTTCAACCTGAAAGCAGCCATCAAAGTGTTCCTTCTTCTCAGAAGGTGACACAATTAAGAGAATATTTGCTGGATGTTTTATACATAGTAAAAGTATCAGTAAATTGGGTGACCAATGAAGATTGATTGGAGCATAGTATGTTGGCTGAGACTATCAAGTGCTTCAAATCTTTGAAAATGTGTCTGAATGCAGAGTGAGTCAGCTTTTTGTACAGAAATGCTACAATTTATTTTATACTGGGTGTAAGATGGAAGATTGTTTATGTCCAACCTAATAGGAATTTTGGTGGTAGTTCTGATGATCTCTAGGCATAACAAAAATATGCCTAATTGCTCTACTATTACAGGTGGCCACTCTGCTTCCAAAAAAGCCCTGTTAGCTACATCTTCATTGTACTGTCAGTTGCAGTCACACTAGAAATTATATATGGACCTAAGGAAACAATCAGAAGTTTCACTGGCAATATCCATAAAAAATGGTTTCTTAATATGCTATAATGAAAGATAGACACATGGGACATGACACATGAGGATGGAAATCATGAAAACAGTGATAATTGTTCTGGGAAATCAGTGGTTTCCTACAGGAAAATTCTGGTATTCTGATTAAGTGGTGTATAGAATTCTGAGCTGTAGAAGTCTGACTTGCTTCTGAATGGATTTAGATGTAAATTTCTCATTACAAGTGCCATGGAGATGCAGCATCCATTTTAGGGAAGACACTTTGTTATTGAGAATTGTCTGTCACTGCTTGGAAGGTAAAATAAGAAGTGGTGAAACAAAAGTCACTCAGAACGAATCACCTGGATGCTGCAAGTTTCCATAGGGAAGTATTGTAATAGCTTTCTTAGTTCTTAAATCTCATTCGGTGTTTTTCAAAGCCATAAGAGTTCATACAGACAGAGAAAGTCTGTGACCTTAATGTTACAAGGTTCTCCAAAGATCATTCTTTTCTGTGTATAAAGGTATAGCCTCTCTTATGATTTATGAAGTCTTTGAACTTAAAATGCACTGCACAGTGGACTAATAAACCTTTAGAGCATTCTCTCTTTCATTCATGTCCCCCCTTCTGCCAGTCTGGTGGGGTTATTGTTACTTTTCACCAGAAAAAAAAAATAGAACAGAAAAAGAACAGTCAGAAAACTGTGCTACCAATTTCTTGTGCTATTCCTTTTGCTGTGATTCCCCTATATATAGCAGCACTTATTACAGCACCTAGATTCTTGATACATTTGTATTGATTTTTCTTTAAACCAGGAAGTACCATCATGATTTTTGTATCTTTAGCCTGCAACCAGAGTAGGACTTGATTCACATTGTTGAAATGTCCCCAGAGCTGCAGAGACTTAGATTTACAGGTCACAAGATTTCAGGATGCAGAAAGACTTCTCTTCCTATTCTGTATTCACAAAGGAGGAAGGCCAAAATCTGAAAGGACATTTGCAAGGTGGATCAGAGCTTGCATGGCTGAAGAACATACAAAGCAGAATAGAGCAAGGTTCATCTCATCACAGTCGCAAAGAAAATTCCTACTTCCTAAAATGAAAGAACAAAAGCATCTTCTTTGAAATTGTGCAGGGCCACAACCTAGAAGCTGATGCTCAATTTCCTGTAGTTCTGGCAGTTAAGACCAGAGGGATGTATCATATGCAGCCATCAGGAGGAGAATCATACAGTTATCTATAGCCTCTTTAATAACACTCTTTTCCTTTATTTTTCTACTGTCGTGCAATGCAGGAATAAATGAGAAGAGGACCTGACCCACAGTTAATATAATTTGGCACAGCTTCACTGACTTCAGCATCCCTGCACCAGTTAAGACCAAATTAGGTTCTGGACCAATACAGACTTGCCTGTGTGCACATGCACACACACGTGCACACACATTTTTTTCATTCCACTTACTCCCCAGACAGTTGATGCCTTTTGATAAAAGCAGCAAGAACAGCAGGAGAAAAAAAAGTTCCTGACTGTGACTGCATCTGGTGCCTGCTCTTAACGTGGCTGTGCATCCCTCATAATCTCCACATTTGTTGTTCTCTAAAGCGGTGACCAGATTGTCCTTGGTTTAGCCAAGTTATTTTTACCAAAGCTATCACCTAGAATAGACTTTTACCTACAACAGCTGAAGGACTCCTTGAGCTATCAAAAGTTCATGAGGTGGCTCCAGCAGACCATGTCTTTGAGTATCTGTAGTTTCTAGAAAAACTGGGCAGTGTCCATTTGATTGTCTTTTTGTCTTTTGAATACTTGTCTTTCAGGAGAATGTTCTTGTTTGGTTTTTTGCTTGGGTTTGTGGGGTTTTTTTGTGAGTTGTTTTGGGTTTTTTTTACTGTAGTGCAATAGTCAGTTCTGTGCAACAACTTTTATTTCGTACTTTTTACTAAATTACAATGAACAATTGTTTACATTCCTCCTTTTCACAGTTAATCCTGTGACCACATGTGTTAGAAGATTCTACAAACTGCTGAGCAGATTAGACTCATCTGAGAATTGTCAGAACATTAAGAAATAAAGCTATATTCCATAGCTTTTACTGGTGTCAAATTCCTTCATTTATTTGTCTTAAAAATATTTATCATATTTAAAAAATCTCTTTTCTTCTTGTTGAACATCAGCAGACAGAAATGAACACAGGCAAGATTTTTCATTAATGTGCAAATAGGACCATGTCACACTCATTGCAGGGCACTTGGACTAGGTGACCTTTGAAGTCCCCTTTCCAATCCAAAATATTCTATGGTTCTATAATACCTTTGTCTTCAAACAGTTTGAAAGAAAGCTAAGTACGTGACAATCCTTTGTATTCAGATGGCCATTGGTTCAGGCTGTTAAGTCAGCTCATAAGACAGCTTCCTTCTCAAAAGCGAGCTAGTGATGCATGGATGTCAGAGTTTACTTTATTCTGTGCTTTAGATAAGTGGAGTTTTAATTTTATATTTGTTCAGCTCTTGTAAAGTTTCCTCAATTTTTTCATCTGAGAATCAGTGGGGTACATTTCTAGAAATACAAACTTAAAACTGAAGACTATGTCATTATGTATTTTCATAAGATTTTTAATGTCTCAATTTTATTATGGAACTTAAGTTCTCATTGCAAAATACAAATATTGCCTAAGACTTCTGCATCTAAATTCTGCCTGCCCTGATGTCTGTAGAGGCAAAACACACGTAGCAGGACATACATGGTGATTTACTAAGCTGATAGTTAAATGACAATTCTTGAATTGGAGGCCAGTGTATCTGAAATTGTTGCTCAGTACCAGTTTGATACTACTTCCTGCATCAGAACTGTCTGTAATATTTGGCAACAATCTGTCAATTTCTTCCTGTTTCATGCAGAACTAGGTTTCAGTTACACAAATTAGAGGGAGAAAAGGGAAAAAAAAAACCCAAACCTTAAATGTTGCTCATTTCTTTTGGCCATTTCTTTGATCCTTGCATTTTATCTGAGAGGAAAGTTATGTATCTAATATGGAACTGTAATACATTATGAAACAGTAAAACTTAAAAATCTTGTTAGGGAATCACTGTTTCAGCAGAATAAAATGCTATTGCAACAGGGGGGAAATTATACACCAATTATTTATCCAGTCAAGGAAAATTATGCCCACAACATCAAAGGCTTTCATTTATGAAATAATAGAGAGAGTACAATTCCTAATCTTTTGTCAAGCCAGGGAATTTTTATTCATCTGAAATGCATCAGGCCTAGAGTTTGGGACCTTATTTAAGATTATAATCCCACAGCATCACATGTAGCCTACGTGACTGGTTCTAGGAATACGCATGAGAAAAGTAGCTGTGTAATGTTTATGCAGATTTAAATGATTTATTATAAGTAATTAACTCATCCTGTTTCTTATTATTCTTCAAATAATGTTTTCCCCATTATTGCAAAAATATTTTTTCAGGCTTCCTATTCCTAGTTCATGTATTTGTTTGCTTTCTGTAGTTTTCATAATCTTCAATAGTTATCCTTATTTTCATAAACTTTGGAACTCTCCCCTAATATTTTTGCCTTGCATTATATATCTATTTATTTATTTATTTATTTATTTATTTATTTTTAAATTCCTCAAATGTTGTATCTAACCAGAACAAACATTCAAAGCAAAGTGGTTGAGATGGTGGCAATTTTGATCATCTTTATTTTAACTGTATGCAGGATAACAGTCTTCTGTATATATCAGGCTTATTGAATCTTAACTTTCAAGTCCTGTCTGTTTTATCTTTGGCACAAATTCCAAGGGAATGAATATGCAGAGTTAGCAAGACAGAACTGTTAAAATCTGAATCATCTCTTATTCTAACAAGTTCTTCATGCAAATGTTTAGGACATGAGAAAATTTTTTAACAAGGAAAAGTTACCTGGAAATGAAGTAACCTTGCAGAGCTCTTCCAGCAACAAAGCCTGGGAATGTGAAGGGAAACCTTTCCAAGCACAGAAAACTTGCAAACACTCCCAAAGGAAAAGTGAATTAGAGAGAGACACTGTATTAGCTTTCTTGTAAAAGTGCATTTCTCTTTTGTCTAGTTTTGCTTTGTTTTGTTTTTGACAGAATGCCTATGTAAAGCTTGCAGTGCTTTGTGTTTGTCTATACTCTGCTATATGCATGACAGCCACCGCACGCCCTTACAAGTATAACCTGTGAACTCTAGCCAATGTGGGAGCCTAGAAAAAAAAAAATTATTGGTAGCTCCAGGCTCTGATCATACTGAAAGCACAACCCTAAATTCCCCCTGGCTGTACAAACTAAGGACAACTGCAATTCAGTTGATATTCCTTTAATGTAATGGGTGTCTAACATGAGCAGTTCAGTTAGCTCTGAATATGGTGTCTAAAAACACTGGAAGCAAAAATTTTAGTTCTGGATACAAGTAGGTAGTATACAGCTGTTATCTCACAAGATAGTGTTTTTCTCTGTAATAATTGTCTTACATCTGCCATTCTAATCTTCCATTTCTTACATATGCCTAAAAAAAAAATAAAACCAAACCATCGGCAAAAAAAGCTGACATCAAAATATTTATTTTCAAAATTTCAGAAAAAAAAGTTTTATTTTTAAGTTATTTCATTGGAATAAGAAATGCATTCTGCAAGATGAAATCAGAAGAAAATTTTGTTTCATTACTTAGTTCCTCCAGCAGTCTTCCTCCCTTCCTTAATGAAATGGAACAGTCTATGCCCTTATCACTTCTTCCATATAATCTTGTTAATGCAGTCTGTTAAGACTCCACTATTGCAGCAGCACAGGTGTAACTGTGAATAAGTAAGGTAGTAGGAAGAATATTGTTCTGTTTCTAGGAGTCTTATTTATTTACGACAAAATGTGTGACATTCAACCCAGAATAAAAACTGATGCAACTGGTGAGTTGAAACATTTTTCTTCTTCACTTCCTTAACAATAGGAGTTATTCCAATGAAGAATAACTAGGGGAATATTAATAATTATCTACCAAATCTATCCTTGAGACAGCTGCACTTGAAGTTTTGCTAAAGATTAATTCTTCCCACTGTGTTAAAAGATGGCAGATTAAATTGGTAAGTAGACAGTTGGGAAGTATAAAATTTTTCAAACAGCAACAGATGCAAATCCAAGAATATCTCCAGCTGATTTGATTGCTTTTCAAAAGATGGAGCAAAGATTTTAAATAAAAATATGCAAAAGTTAAAATCCATAGTGATGATCAAAAATATGAACACATTCAAAAAGCTCTAAGAAGGGAGCACCTGAAGGATTTTAAGAGTCATTTCAGACTGAAATAAATTTTATTATTTGTTTGTTTCTGGCTATGTCTCTTGTCATTTTGTCTTGTAGGAGTAATGTTGTCCTAATGTATGGGTCAAGGTACTGTAAGGAAAGTGATCCAGGAAAGTGTACAGGAAATTATTTCATTGACTGTGATGGCAGTTACATAAAGTCCCAGACAATGAAAGTTAGATCCTCCCTTTTGCTACATCCGAATCTGTTGAATCACTGCAAATTTACTTAGTTCATCTCAAAACCAAAATCTGAACCAGCAAAAATGCACTTCCTCATGCCCTTTGGGCAGCCAGACTGATGATTTTTTGTCAATATATTTAGCTTAATAAAATGTTTTGTGGTTTTTAAGTTGCATCATGCCCTCTGGTTCACCATATTGTTAATCAAGTATATGGTTGTGATAGTCAAATCAGCTAGCATTTTCCTGAAGATATCTTGAATCAGGTAGTCAGAAAACAGTATAATTAAGCATTTTTAATTGTAACAGACAAATAGAATTACAGAAATTCCAGGAATGAGAACCATTGCATGAAATGGAAGTGTTGAGGGTCAGGAGGGAAAAAAAGCAAGAATGTTGACAAGAATTTTACTTCTCAATGTGCAAAATTTTTCCCCCATCATGGCATTCCCAGGCCTTGTTGATGGTCCAAACTGTAGTGTTTGATATTCTGTGTGCAGGACTCCCTACAAGGCCTCTGGCTTTTTTGTAATTAAGTGTGCATGTTTGGATGACTCAGTGTATATATTTATTCACTGGCTAGTACTGGGTTACCATTTGTGCTTAATTTTCAGTGTTAGACAAAAGAAATATTCCAGAAATAGATTTCCAGAAATTTAACTATTTTGACATTTGGTTGCTACAGTAAGTTATAAAATTATAAAAATTCATACTGGAATGAAGTTGAGGATATGGTCAAGAAATGTGATTTAAGTGTTTAAGCAATCTTGCAGGCATGTATATTAAATATAAAGAGAGGTGTTTTGCTAATAACAGTGATGTGACATAGACAATCAGTTACTTTAGTCTGACAAGTAAGGTATTGGGCTAATTAGTAATGCAAAAGAAACAGAATTTTAATTTCTATGGGATTTACACATCAGAATACTCACTATAAGAAACATCTCTGTTAAGAACATTGTTAGATGTGGAAGTTGGGGGTTTTTATCTTCTTTATAGTATGTGTGAAAGAGAGAGAGAATATGTAAAATAATGTTTTTTCAAAGCTTGCAAAAGCCATTAGTAACCACCAAGTACTCTTTAGCACTCTCTTTAAGTCATTTTAAGTCACATTTTCACAACTTGTAAAATGATGTCTTTGGATACAGTATTCTGAGAGGTAATGGCTTAAGGAAGCTGTAACAGCAGTTACAAAAGGAAATCAGATTTGTTTTTTAAAGGTGCACACAGGAGACAAAATGATTATACTTTTTATGTATGTAGTCATTTCTGCACTTTGAAGTGCTTTTTTGTTCCTACTAAGGCTGGCATTTTAAACATGGCTCTTACACACCTTTAAATTCCTGCTGTGTGTATATTAGATTTGGACATTTTCAAATCTCAACCTCCCTTTTTTCCTTCTCCAGTATTTTGTTTATAAAAAGTAAAACATGCTGAGACCTCAATAAAAATCAATATGGATTTTCTCAGAAATGGAAGAATATAAAACCTTAATATCTAGTTATTTGAATGATCAACTCATTTATATGAAGGTAAAGTACATTTCCATTCTAGGTATCACAATTTCTATCATATTTTAATTGCATTTATTTCTAGCATTGTATACCTTACTAATTTTCAGGACTGAAGAATTAGATGGTTTGATTCTTCAGTTATCTTATAAGTTTCCAAAGCAAGAATGCATTTTAAACTCTCTATGTATTTCATAATTTGCAGACAAATTTTTCATGAAGTATAGATAATGCAAAAATAAAAAAATATTTCAGAGGCAGGACAATAGAAGAAGGTTCTGATCTATTTGTTACTTTATCTGAAGTTGCATTTGCTGTACACCCAGCAACTCTGTTTTATGTGTTAATTGAACAA
>JANIJG010013196.1:0-28575 GCA_024611175.1 Megaceryle torquata | reverse complement strand
GGGGGGTGTTTTTTGGGTTTTTTTTACTGTGACAGAAGTCAAACACTGGAACAGGTTGCCCAGAGAGGTTCTGGAGTCTCCACGTGCAGAGATATTTGAAATACAACTGGACACAGTCTTGGAAAACAAGCTGACCGTGCTTGAGCAGAGGCCTCAGACTAGATGACCTCAAGAGGTCCCTTCCAACCTAAGGAATTCTATGGTTCTGTGAAGATGACATAAGAACTTTGAGAATCCATGCTGATAATTAAGGAACTAGCCTAGAAAATCACTTGTATTGAGCCCCTAGGAAATCACTTGTGTTTAGCCCCCTGCTCTGACACAGACTTCTTTTTCAAAGGCCAAAATATTTAGGCAGATTCTAGAAACTAAACTAACTAGGATCTTGGAAGGACAAGCATACAATTAATCGAAAGAGAAGCTCTTTCCATAACTAAGAATAAACTACATGAGGCATTCTGCTTTCTTTTCTTCCTCCGAAGTGTCTGGTTAGCCAACTTCCAGAACAGGGTACAAAACCTGCAAGGTTATTTCTTTATTTACAGGTGTGCATTAACTGTTAAAGGAGAATAAAGAAAGGACAAGATGTACGAGTTTGTTTGTATATGTTTTCCATTTTGTTGCAGACTAAGTTATTCAGGTAGAAAAAGTTTCACACTACAGAGACAGACAGATACCAGAGTTTGCTGCTGTATATGCAACTCCAATTGTTTCTCACCACTGTGTAAATTTTGTACATGGCTTTAATGGGAATACAGTAGGGGGCTTCACTCCTAAAACAGCCAACTCACATATTACTGCAACTGATTTTTACATATTAAAAATCAGATGAAGAGCTAAGTGCCCCAAAATATTAAAGAAATCATAAAAATTTGTAAAAGTACCAGAAAGAAAAATCATTAAATAATACAGCCTTTCATGGGCCACTGGCTTGTTTCACTACAAGCATGTTTTGATGGTCTGCTCCTGAAAAGTACATTAATGGCCCATTAGGGAAAGGCTCTGAAACTTGGAGTGAGTTAAGACTGTATCTGATGCCTATGCCTGAAATATCTAGAAATGGCTCAAGTCTGGCTGTTTCCCTAATGGAAATGTACACATACCAGTTTTTAACAGCATCATAAAGCTCCAGGCAATCCACTTCCTGGAAAGGTTTGTATTTCTCAGGTGATTAAAATCACTCTGCTCTTGGCCATCTCCAAGACCATCAGAGTGTGCTGCAATATAATCATCTCAAAATGCACTGCCTATGGTGCCTCAGCAATGAGGTAACAGAGCAACTGTGCCAGAGTTGGCCTTTCAATTAAAAACAGAAAGGGTAAGAAAGCCCGGGGCTGCAGACTGACGCAGAACGTGTGAAACTACAGCACTAATATAGTTTTTATAAAGTTTGTTTTTATTTAGAAGATCAACATAGGAACAGCTGTAAGTTGGGATCATCTACAGTTGCTGTGCTGCTCTAAATGCCTACCATGTATTACAAAAATTAATCTTAGGATGGATAAACTTCACAGAGGACCAATTAGAGCCCTTCTCCTAGAGAAAATGGCATGAAAGAAATGGACATCCCCATGTGCTATCTAGCATGGAGTTGTTGGCACTGTTAAAGACAACACTGCAGTTGCACAAGGGAGAATGCACTATCTCTGAGACAAGGCTAAGTGCAGAAGCCGCATCAGGAAGCGAACCCTAGACTACGATATTCCATACCAGGAGTAGTAAAAACTCTACTGCCACTGTGCATATCACCCTCATAACTAATCCCAGATACTCCTACTCCAGAGTGGATGCTTTTGTAAATGGTGGACAAATATATCCATGGTCAGACTGAGAGGAATGGCAACACTGACAGCTAGCTCATTTTCAAGCAACCAAGAACACAAATGTGCTACCACCACACATATTAATGAAAGTGTTTTCCTTCCTTCCTCTCATTCATCCCTAGTCCCAGGAGCTCCACATCCACTACTTGCAAGAAAAGAGGAAATGCCAAAGCCCAGACTAAAGATTCAAAAGTTGTCAGTGCTCAGAACCATCCAGCCACATTCCTCTCTCTGCCTACAGAATACAAACCAAGAACAACACTCAAAGTTGTTTTGTATCAAAACACTATCGGTAACACAGGTACAACTCTGCAAGCACACACATCTGTGTCATCTACACACCACTGCCAGAAAAAAAACAAGTAGCAGATTAGATAATTCTCACACAGCATTCACAGCTTTTCAATGGAAGATTCAAAAGTCAAACCTTTATTACCCACTGTGATACTGTTCTTAATCTTGTTAAGCTTCTAGTTATCCAGTACCAGGAGATTACACAGCAACATATGTTAACTCCCCTGCCACAAAAAGCCCAAGACGGTAATGGAAGCAGGCCTTGCAGATGGGTAAAATATTCTCAATAAATGCAGAGGAAGATGGGAAGGTGGTGGGTTGACTATGTCTGGATGCCAGGTGCCCACCAAAGCCACTCTATCACTTCGCTCCTCAGCTGGACAAGGGAGAGAAAATACAACAAAAGGCTCGTGGGTTGAGATAAGGACAGGGAGAGATCACTCACCAGTTACTGTCATGGGCAAAACAGACTTGGTTTGGAGAAATCAGTTTAATTTATTGCCAACCAAATCAGGATAATGAGAAATAAAACCAAATCTTAAAATACCTTCTCCCAGCTCCTCCCTCCTTCCTGGGCTCAACTTCACTCCTGATTTTCTCTACCTCCTACCCCCAAAACAGCACAGGAGAACAGGGAATGGGGGTTGTGTTCAGTTCATCACACATTGTCTCTGCTGCTCCTTCCTCTTCAGGAGGATACTCTCACATTCTCCCCCTGCTCCAGTGTGGGGTCCCTCCCACAGAAAACAGTCATCCACAAAATTCAACATGGGTCCTTCTCAGGGGCTACAGCTCCTTACAAACTGCTCCAGCATAGGTTCTTTCTACTGGTTGCAATTCTTCAGGAACAGACTGCTCCAGCATGGGTTTCCCACAGGAAACCCTACAGCCTCCTTCACGCATCCACTTACTCCTGTGTGGAGCCCTCCACAGGCTGCAGGTGGGTATCTGCTCCACCATTAAGCTCCTTGGGCTGCAGGGGACAGCCTGCCTCACCAGTCTTCCCCACAGGCTTCAGGGGAATCTCTGCTCCAGCACCCAGAGCTCTGAGCAACCCTATTTGTGTAAGGAGGTTGGACCAGATGACCTCTAGAGGTACTTTCCAGCCTAAAATATTCTATGATTCCATGATTTCAGCCTCTCCTTCACTGATCTTGGTTTCTGCAGTTGTTTCTCTCACATGTTGTCACTCTTCTCTCCAGGTGCAGTTTCCTTGCACAGGGTTTTTCCTGCCTTCTTAAATATGTATCCCAGAGGCGCTACCACTGCCCCTGACAGGCTTGGCCTTGCCCAGCAGCAGGTCCATCTTGGAGCTGGTTGGTATTGGCTCAGTTGGACATAGGAGAAGCTTCTAGCATAAGCTACGCCTGTAACCCCACCGCTACCACAACCCTGCCACACAAACCCAGTACAGAAGGCCAAGTAGTAAAGACTTGCTGAAGTAGTGTTTAAAGCAGAGAAGGTAACACTAAATTTGGGCACAGATGCAGCAGATTAATCCAAATAGAGTATAAGACACTAATCAGAGCACTGAGACTAGATGATATGGACTGTTTTCAGCCCTACTCTTGATAGGTTGCATGACTTCATGCTAGGCCACTCTTTCTCCATTTCCCTTCTCACTCATCTACATCTGTGTGGGCTAGAAGCTCAGAAGATCAGAGACTACCTCTGCCTGCATCACAACTAGCTCAGTAAGATTCAGACTTTGGACCTTCTACAGGTAATACAGCTACATTAGCCTACTGTAAATGTATTGGATATAAAAATAATGAGAGGCTTATGCAGACCAGAGGGAATGGGGGTGACACAGGGAAAAATGTAATGAGAAGCATAGTTTTACGCTTTCTAAGATGCAAACAAAGTGAAGGAAGGCCAACGGACCACTGGATGATAAGATTTTAAAAGAGGCAAAATTTCCAATGACAACATCTCATTGCAGTTACTTATTTAATTAGCATAGCACATTACCTTATGTGCTTGATATTGAACTCAGATGAGTGTGAACAGATACCATGGAAAAATAAAATTAACTTATACTAAACAATAAACAAACTTCTCAGTAAAGCATCATCAAAACACATAGAAACATTATGTTTACCTCGGCTCCTAAACTGAGAGAGATTATTTCATCCTCAAAAGCAGAATGTGTATCAATATGAGGAGGAATTCCTGCATAAAAAAAACAAAGAAGCCAGTGTAATTAAAATAGAATGCTATCTCTCTTAGCAAATTCTATTTTCATGGATATCCATATAGAAAACCGGGATTTATGGTTGAACAAAACATCATAAACAAGGGAGTTGCCATCAAAAAAAAAATCAGGACAATTGTCTGATTTACATGCCCGTATTAGATTAACATATTAGGTTAACACAGTTAACTCAAATGTCCTGTATAATCAGTAGAAATATCTAGAAGACAGTTCAGAGTACCTAAAGGCCTCACTCACCCTCTGAAGTCTCCATATACTGTCCTTGCTGCAGAGAGCAGCTGGAATCACTACGCTCTCCCTCTTAAGCAGTTTAGCACTTGGCACAGTTATCCTACGTTAGGTGTATTCTAGCCCTTAGTTCATCCATTATCATGTATTTCTCCCTCCCTCACTTCACAAAAGTCATCCCAATACTCTCTCTGTAGCAAAGCAAACAACTGTGCTGTGGGTTTCAGCTGCAAACTTAGGACCTACTACTACAAAGACAAGCACTGTCAGGGTCAAACCCTGCCTGTGCTTTGCAGTTCCCAGAAGAACTCCATACATTATTGCTAGGCTGAACCCTGGGTAGCATGACTGTTGGTGCGTGTATGAGTAAACGTATGTAGTTGAAAATTGCCAAAGGGACAGCAATTTTTTCTTTTTCAATTTTTCCTTTCAGATCTGCTAATTGGAAAGAAACTGCCATTCCCCATAACTCATGTCACACCTTTTAACACCAAGTGCTGAAACAGCAGTGTGCATGCCACAGCAAGATCTCACCACATGGTGGGGAATTGTAGTCAGCAGTGGAGCAAGGCCAGCAGACAGCTTGGGAGAATGGGAACTACACCTTCCTTTGACACCACTGCAGGCTCAGGCAGACAGACTAACTCCTATGCGATCCAAACCAAAACAGTTCTTTCTGCTTATTTAAAACACTACCCACATTAATTTTGGACATTATAGAATTCCTGACTTGAAAACGTTATTTGTTTGTTTTTTTTTTTCTCTTAACAGTGTCAGTCAGTGCTATAAAGCATCCTTACTATATACCGGATTTTACCTCTCAATGTAAATACTCTGAATTTCATGACTTTCCGTGATAGTAATGCAAGTGTTTTATGAGGTCAACATTTAATCCAATAGAAAAATCAGCAAGACTCGAAAACTACAGACACATAACCATTTGTGCTTGCTCAGAACTTTGCCTCAGTACAAAGCACTGAAGCCAATGCAAATCACTGTGCAACACGAGAGTATCAACTGTTCTCTGCAGCATCACCCAGACAATCCAATCAAGACCACACTGCCCCACCTACCTGCTGTTTATACTCCATATATGCAGCACACAGTAGGAGACAGTCACCTAATTCAAAGATCGATGGTAACTTTTGAGTATGAATCTACAATTTTAAACATTATTAGGACCCTGAATGAAAAAAAGTGCCCTAAAAAAGGAATTCATTAAATGTTTCTTGTGTGGCCGCTGCAGCTCAGGTACCCAAAGTCACAGTCACTTTTTAACATCTCAAGTGCAATTTCCAGCTACAATATGGCTCAGAATACAAATATTAAAGGTATTAATTTGACTGTGTACTGTGCTCATTCATATCCTAACAATTTGTACTTAAAGAGCATTTTGCTTTGGTTTTGTTTGTTGTTTTTTTTTTTTAAAAAAAAAAGCTTCTATTCTTGATAGAAATCTACAATTCTAACTGATCTCCTTGGATGTCCCAGCCAGAAGTACATGACTGTATCCATTTAACAGATTGTCAGATATATAAACAAATGGGATCAGCTTTTCAGCCCTTGCTTGGCAGATGCTGTATTAGCTATCAGACATTAATTCTGAAAGAAAAGCCATTGCCCTTTCTTCCTCAGGGCAAATGAAATATCCACTCTAGAAAGCAGGCCAGATTAACTTAGCCTTGATGACTGACCTTACCCAAAAAGCACAGCACATGATTTATTTCCCAGAGGTGTGATTAGAAGAAAATTTCTCTTCAGATGTCTCCAGTTTAGGGAAGATTACACAAATAGAGTAATTTCTTATTCCTCAGATAAGGGAGCACCATTTGCATCATACTTAAAGAGTCCACATAACACATGTAGTAACATTATATGTACTAACAGCAAGAGCTATTTCCCAGTGATTGTATGTATGGTAGTGAGAGCAAGAAGAGTTTGGACTACAAAAATGCACTTGACTACAAAACCAAATATGACTATCTTTTTATGGCTAGTTCCATATTATGGCCTTGTACTCTGAAGCACCATCAATTTCCGTAACAGTGGTATCAGAAACTGCACTTCTGAACACTCACAGCTTCAGATACCAGTAAGAAGACTTCAGTTTTGATTCAAAGCATTGCTGGTCACAGAGAAAATGCACTAAACAGGTGCTTAAATCCTATCCCTACACCATGTCATATTTAGATACTACCATTTTCAGTTAAGTCGTATTGGTTTGGCTGGGATCGAGTTCATTTCCTTCACAGTATATGGGACTGTGGTTTGGATGTGTGCTGAAAACACAGGGATGTTTTAGTTACTGCTGAGCAGTGCTTAACACACAGTAAAGGTCCTTTCTGCTTTTCATGTTTCCCTGCCAGCAAGTCAGCTGGAAGTGCCAAAGAAGTTGGGAGGGAAGACAGCTGGGACAGCTGACCAAAGGGATATTCCATACCATATGATGTGCCAACCAGTAAAACTAGGGGTGAAATTTACCAGGGATGCTGTTACTGAGGGACTGGTTGGGCACTGGCTGGCAGCAAGCAATTGTTTGTTGGGGTTTTTTTGCATCACTTGTTTTCCTTTGATTTATTTTTCTTTAACTTTATCTCAACCCATGAGTTTTCTCACCTTTATCTTTTCAATTCTCTCCTCTGTCTCAACAAGGGGGAAAGAGCAAGTGTCTGTGTAGTGCTTAGCACCCATTAGAGTTAAACCACAATGTAAGGCAAAGATCTCAACATTTTTTAAGGACAAAAAAACCTTACCTTGTCCAGGTTCATACTGATTTACAGTCAGTTGATCAGGTTTATGTTTGATATATCCCTGCTTCAAGCACCTCTCCAAGAACAGGTTGTAAATTTCAGGGAGACCTAGTTATAGAAATAAAACTAAGCAAAACACAATAGCTTTTTACATTTTTATCCTTTCATTTTATAATAAATATAATAACTGGACAAAATACATAGAAATATCTTTGTAGATACCTAAGTTCATCTCTAATAATGATCACTCTGCATTCACATTAATATACACATCAGAACTGGGGGCCTGATGCACAAGTCCAGTATAATATCTCACAATTAGAAGGGCCATTCCTCCAAGGCCTCTACGTTCAGTAGCGGATCACTGCAAATTACACTTTTTCTACACAAATAGAAGCATATCAAATCAGAGGCAAAGTTTCCACCAACACTAAAAAAGTTGCAGTCAAGAAGGGAAATTATTATGCAGGATGTCAGAAGCTGTACAGAAAGCTCTCTAAAAGATGTACCCCTAAAAAACTCTTAATGAATTAGATTATCACCAAAAGAGTTTGCTGAAAAGAAACTGATCTTGAAACAGGAATTAAAATTACAGTCCTCCACAGAATCTTTAGTTTGCTATTATACCTGTAAAATTCTGTTGGAGGTAACACCCACAGGCATGTTAGTAATAACCCTCTCATGAATCTATTGTTTAGTTTTCAGTTGTTCTCCCCCAGTGAAGTGTTTATGCTTTTCTCACACATAAAATAGCCTAGCTGTGAGACTAGAAAATAACTCAAATATCAATGCTTTTATGATTATGCAGCTTCACTATTAAAACTGCAATGTAAACAGAATCCTTGTGTTGGAAAGCTACATGCACCCACCCTGGTACAAATGCATCACTTTAAACATCTCCAAGTTTTAGAGGAATATGACTCCCTTATATTACTGTGTTTAAATCTAAAACTATAAGATGACTCACTTGCTTTGCTTTGACTCACAGCTCTCAACTTCAAGTTAAGAGTTACTCAAACCTTTTCAAAATTGCTTTCGATCCACGGGAAATTTTACTTTGGTGTGCATCAGCAAGCTACAGGCTACTCAGGATAGATATATACAGCAATATACATCAAAACCCCCAAACAAATGAGTGTCGTTTGTAACACAATTCTTTTACAAAACAAAAGCTAAACAAGAACGACAACTACGATCCCAAAAGCCTTATTTGACTTGACCTCAACAAAGGGCAGCAACCCCTGGATACAGGTGAGTGGAAAACAAGCTTCAATCATTCACAGTAATTTGGAATGGATATCATTTAAAACCACCGTTCAGTATGTGCTTAAGATACAGTGAAGGTTCTCCTTTTATTAGAATCTCACATCCATATCTCAGCAAGGCTTAAAGGCTTTATATAACGATTCCAACACCAGTGCAAAGTAAGCATTATTTAATAGAGAAGCTCTCACCTCCAGGTAAAGGTTTGTCTTTGTCAACATTGTTGTTATGATAGCAAAACTCATATCCAAAATGTTTTACTCTTCTATGCTTTAAAGTCTTCTGGGCTGTAAAAACAGAAGTTTAAACTAGGATGAGACTATGTAAAACCATATAGACAATTTGCTATGCTTCCCTATTCCATCTGACCTGTTAATGCTAACCATTCTTTAATTAACAGTTAAAACAATGTAGATAGCCCTTGTCCTTCAAGGCACACATGTCTACCTTATTACCTTTTGTATTTCATCAAGCATCACATTCACTGCTGTTTCAAGTCAAACTGATGGGAGTTTTTGTACATGCAAGAAGTAGAGAGTACCAGTTTTCTTGAGCCATGATTAATGCATCTTTACTCTCGTGCTGATCTCTGAACTTCCACTGGATTAATAACCTATGGATACAGAAGGATCCTTCACTTTCACCCGTCACCAAGTTGCATGCTAGCCAAGGTAAATATAACCCTTTGTGTTGTTCTAAGGAACAAAATTTACACAGAAACTTGGAAGTGAATTCCAAGAACACTTCATTTATTAAGAGAATTAACACCATAGAGCTCAAGCGAAAGCGCAAAAGCATCTGGAGTGTGCATCTCTGTCATTTTTTTTAAGACAAGACATAGGTCCTCAGTTGGACATCAGATTACAAGGGTAACCTTCACAGAAGAATCTTGTACTTGGCATAAGACACCTAAAAAAACCCCACCTTAATTGTTTCTGGGTGTGGGAACGTGATTCAAGTAAATCTGTACCAGGGTATCAACTTGCAACACTCGCCCCTAAGACTTTATCACTTGCAATCTAAGAACCAATTTCTAAAACACTACAAACAAATATGCAGTGATTTCAAACAATACATTTACCAAGATGTAGACTTCTTGTAATCTGAATCTGTAGGAAAAAAAACAGCAAAAAAGTATGGCTCTATGGTCTGGATTTCTATGGTTTTGCCCACCATTCTGAGTATCTTCATTTCCTATCCAGTCGATACTTTCCAACATCCTCCTTTCTTCCTCTGGAGAAATAATCTTTTCAATGACCCTTAGGCCTGGAGGCAAGCTTGTAGGGACAGCATTCTGACAGAAAACTAGGGTGTATGGAAAAAAGAATATTGTCACTGTTCAGTGAAAACAAAATCATGTGTTCCCTATAGGGATATTTACCATGTATGACAATATAAATGTTATAAAATGTATAAGCATTTACTTCAATGATACAATGATGAAGTCCTCACTGGGGTATCACTTGGTGAATGAATGACCCATTTTTAGCATGACGAAACAGGACAAGGCCCAAGTTTTGCTGCATGCAAAACACCTTCTAAAAATTTTACTGCATGAGACCAACAAGACTCCACACTACTCAATCACAAAACCACTTGTGATTTTCCTGTCAAAATAACTGTGAAAATAATTTCCCAATCACTTAAGGATTTTACCTGCATTTCATTTTAGTTTTCTAGAACTTGGATGATTTACCAAATGTAACCTCTGTCCAGAGAAGCAATCCGTAATCAGATATGGAAGAGTATAACACAAAATGAACACAAAATGTTGGTGATGTAGGGACATTCAGTTTGCTATCATAATAGCTCAAAAAAAAGCTACCCACTGGAAGAATATACAGTCCAACACCAGGAACTAGTGTCACTAGACACTATAAAAGCTCATAGAAAGAGCAACAGTTCTTGTATGAAATAGCTTATAGTCAGCCATAAAAAAAAAAAAAAAAAAAAAAAAAAAAAAAAAAAAAAAAAAAAAAAAAAAAGAGCCTGGAAAGACAGAGGGTGGGTGGAGGGGGGAAAGACATAAATCTTGTTCTGTCTATTTTCCCTCTTGGAGTTGAGTTAGAGATTGCGAGATTATGGTCATCCAAGAAATCCAATGAACTGCCCAGAGATCTCCTGGATCACAGTTTAGTTCCTTAATCACAAAGCCTTCATGTACCATGTTGTATGGTCTAGAAGGTACCTAAATCCTTTTTCCTTTTGCCTGCAAGTAAAGGAGTTCAAATTAGATTATCCCATCATGAAACACAAAGAGCAAAGATTATTTTATGTCCTGAATCCTATATTTTAACTTTCAATCTCTGTGAGTACTTAAAAGGACAAGTGTGCTTTTACCTATATTTACAACCTAGGAAATAAAAGCAAAAATAACCAGTATGCAGGAAGTTGGATATATAGGAGAGCAGAATAAATGTACCTTTTTCCACAAAGTTAACATAGAGAACAATGCTTTGGCCAAAGTCTTCCACTGTTACTACTTTTCCATTAAGGGCATCAAAGGCTTTCTTGGCTTCTTCTGTTGTCCCATATTTCACAAATGAGTATGGTTTATTTGGTGGCATTAAGAGTGTTTCCACCAATCCATATTCTTCTACTATCCTGAGCAGTCTGCGTCTACCCATCCCATTACCAAGACCAGCATTGGCAATAACCAGGCTCTAATTGAAGAGGAATTAAGAAAACAGGAGAATTAGTGATTACTGTTGGCTCTACCAACCCTCTACCAA
This sequence comes from Megaceryle torquata, assembly GCA_024611175.1. NCBI lineage: Eukaryota > Metazoa > Chordata > Aves > Coraciiformes > Cerylidae > Megaceryle > Megaceryle torquata. The sequence continues at coordinate 17,270 of JANIJG010013196.1, read as the reverse complement.
GACAGCAGGTCTATAAAGAAAAATGAAGCCCACGAGTACTCCAATTTATTCCACTGGATTGACTGGATATTCAATCTCATCATGGTGGTTTAAAGAAGTTTAAGTCCCTTTCTAAAGCCAAATGAGGATGCAGTCTGAAAGTTCTGATTGCACTCCAGTGACTCCAAACAGCTAGCAACAATTTACTCAGATTGACTCCATGTAATACCTTTCCAGAAAGCTTTCAGACCATTTTTTCATGAAAGTCTATAAATGTTCTGTGACCTTTTCTGCAGGCAACTGGTAAAGTGTTCAATTGTTTCAAATGATAGCTTTTCACTTCTCTAAAAGATAGAAAATTAGGTTTAAAACTGAGGAGAAGGATTACTAAATACATGTATATATAGTGAGTACTGCTGTGATAATGTTTACTGCAATGGCTCTGTTAACACTTGTTCTTAGCACTACACCCGGGCATCCATTACCAATCACATTTTTCAGCTGTGACCACATTATTAATTACTGTTATTTTCTAGAATAATATTCATGAAGAGGTCCATGAATGTAGAGGAATTGCAGAGACTCAAACCAGTCCTTTCACTGGTTGTAGGCACTTGGTCTACAAAGACCATGACTATACAACAGCAGCATGTACAGCAACTGGACATGTTCTCCTGACTGAACAGTTTTAATATAATGAGATGCTTGCACAAATCCTGAAGAGCATTTTCTGTATTCCTAACACAAGTTTATCAGTAGCACTATGATTTTGTTTCATATATTACTTAATCAAGTGTTCTGTCATTAATGAGGATCTTGCTGGTCTCAAAATTACTCCTTGGACAGATCAGATAGATAATTTGGTATCTGGAGCAGTGATGCGGGGAACAAGTCCCAGATTACAGACTCATTTCCAAGCAATACTGGAAAAACACAGTCCCCGCTCCAAAGAGCTTAAAATGTGTACAAGATTTCTGGGTCATTTTAGCTTATGTCCATGTGGTGTAAAATCTTGCATGAAGACTAAGCCCGGTTTTTTGTTTTTTGTTTTTTTTAAAAAAAAGGCATGAAGATCTAACCAATGTTTCCATATTTGAATGGGAAGAATTTGCAGGATCAAGATGAACAAGGCTAAAATAACTGGTACTGCTCCACAGTGTCTCAAATTATAAGGAGCTCTCCCAACTGGCAAAGAAATTATAAACTAACTTCTTTCCCTTCTGTCTGTAAGTTCCTGCTACTTTTTGCTATACCAGTATCTGCAAGGTCACCCTCTGATCTGCTGTAACTCTTTATTGTGGCAGAAAACTACAAATCAAAAAGCTAAGTAGTTTTCTGTTAGATTAGGAAATAAAGTGGCTTATGGTAAGTTTCACTGAGCATCATAAGAAAGCAGAATTCTCTCCTGTCTTGTCCCCTTTTGTGCAAGGGAAAAGACAGCTGTCCCCTTTTCAACACCTGCAAGTAGATCAGTTCAACTCTCACAGAACCATGGCCTAAATCAATTTAGGTGAAGAAAACAATGTGGAAAAGATTTCCAAGGCAGACATGTTTTAACAGGGAATTTAGACCAGACAAATTGTATTTGATAAAGTTGTACAGAAGAAATAAAGATACAAAAGCTAAAAGCCAGAAAAGAAATCACACAGAGGAAAAAAAATATCTTCTCTACTTCAACAAGGCAACATTTCCCATGCTTCCTCCTCCTCCCCAACCCAAGGACCTACTGTTTCAGATTTAAAAAACAAACACGCACAAACAAACAAAAACTTATCCAAAGGTAATCAGTCTCTCCACAGACAGTGAACTGCTGAAGTACAATTCTACTTTGAAACTGAAGAGGCACAGAAAACCCTCAATCTCAGGAAGTGCATTTTAGAGAACTTCATTTTAGACAAAGCATACATGAGAAAAGAACACAGATAAGCAGAGTTTTCACATCAAAATCTGAACTCACCTGTGTGGCATGGGAGACACACTCAATGCCTTCATGCCTCATCAGTGTATGCTGAGCTCTGGCCTGCTTCCTCAACACCTTCTTCTTCATTTTATGGACTTTCAAATTATCTTCACTGCTGGTGATCTGGGAAACAGAATTAACATGACATAGTAAGTGTCCTGCTTGAAAAATTAAATACTTCATTCTGCTCTAGAGAGATGGCCATGCAATCTCCTATATCATCTCTAGTAAAAGGACTTTATATCATTCCAGATTTTATTCATTATTTGGGGCTGACAAAATTGAATCCACAAGTACATTCTTCCTCAGTCAACAGCAAGGTTTTCCCAGTCTCTGAAGTTCTGTTATTAAACTCTGGTTTATTAAGAGGACTTCTCCCAAAAATAAAGCTTTATAAAGACTGCCATGGTGCTAAATTTATTTTTCCAGTTTTTCCTCTTCACTCCTTTAATCACAGTATCATTACATCCATTGTAGTACATGCATGACTGTAACAGTTTGAACCCTGACCTCCTGACCAAATAGCATTATTCAATTTTTTACACATATCCTGTCCACATGAAGATTACATTTACATCTGAGCCTGACCAAAAAAAAAAAAATAAAAAAAAAAATTACTCATCACCAAGATCCATGCTACCACCATTAGAATCTTGACAGTTCCTAGAACCTATTACTAGCTAATTCAAGCATAACCATGCTAAAATGCAATGGAAGCAAAATGTATGAGAATGAAATCTCAAAAGTGAAAAAACTCCAACAGGGCAGTTTCAGAAAAAGGTGGAGACTACTGAAATAATATTTCACGTGACTTCAGAAACATGAAGTGTAGTAGCTAAAAAAAACTGGATAAACAATAGCTTAGAGAACCAACCTTCATTTCTGTAAAAATATTTTTATTACAGATTTATTAGCAACTCTGTCCCATTTCCCTTCAAAGCAACAGTGCTTAGAAAAGACTTTTTGCATATTTTACATTCTATTTTTCTCCTTTCCTGAATCTCTTGATTATTTAAGAAAGTACCATTTTCCCTTCTTGATAACAGACCTGCACACATGCCAGAGTTCATTCACTGACAAAACCACACTTGCTTCTAAATACAAATAGTTCTAATTAGTTTTCTTATTGAGGACTCTTCACTTAATCTCCAAATAGGGTTAACTATCACTGAGAGCAATTGTCCTCGTAACCTTCATTAATCAATGATCAAGAAACCTCAAGCTTGCTTAGATGAAAAAAAGCATAGTGAGACACTAAACAAACAAACAAAATATATAAATGGAAGCAAAAGTACCTGTAGTGTCCCTAAGTGCATCTAAAGGGTTACCCTCAGCAGGAGTCACCTGATTTGCCACCTCATAGAGCACACTTACCATGACCAAGCTGCCCAATTAACAGATTTGGTTCAAAAGGCTTAGCCTGCCCAACTTTATTGGCCATACACAACTGAACAGAGACCAACAGCTTTACAGACTGCCCAGGTGCAGGTTATCTTCTGGGGAAAGAAACAAGGAGTCTCAAACTACTTCACAGGCAAGTATAAGAGAGACACCTCTTCGATTCAGTAAAGTGGGATTACAAAAAGACTAAAGTTATGGGATAGGCTTACTCTTTGGAACCATGAAAATCTGGACCAGATGGAATAGCACGCAAGCTATGTACAGTACCTTTATCAGTCAGACCACTGACATGCAGCCTCTGGAGAACAGACCTAGCCAGAAAAGGATATCAAAATGAAAGGCTCAGGCCTCTCCCATAACATATACACCTTTGCACACTAGAAGACTCCACCTGACCCCATGGGAAAATAGTTCTGAGTTTAGTTCGCACTTCAGTCAGGTCCTCACCAACTCCCACGTTCTCCAGGCAAAAGCCAGTAAATCATGGCCCAATATCTGTCAAACTAGCACAGAAACCGAAGTTGAAAGGCTACTTTCAATCCTTTCATGCCCTCTGAACTAAACAACAGAACAAGAGATAGATGAAGCATGACTCTGCTGCGTAAACAACAGCATTTAAGACTGGCAGACATGCCCTACTCACACTGCCCAGCCTTTCACCTGCTGTTCAAGAAGCTGATCTTCCCTACATGCTGTGTCATGCTTCCCAGCATCACCCAGATGCCTCCAACCCCTGAAGGCATCTCAAACAGCACTACCTGCATTGCTAAGACAACAGATCTTTCCCTTGGTCTGTGCGTGAACTGGGCCTAAACTCTCTGCCTTGTCTGTTCCATCATTACTTGAGGCTCAGTTGTGCGCACACAGAAACCAACAGTCTGCCTGGATTACAGAGTTAAGGAATCACACTCAAGTGTACTGAAGTGGAAAGCTTTATTTGGTAGCATCTCACATCCCCTTTACAAGGGCCATCACAACTACAGAAAAGAAAAAATGCAGCAGTGTCATTATTGTTATCACCTCCTTTTACAAGTATTAAAAATGCAGCTCCTGAAATATACTGAAATAGTCCCCCCTTGCAATGCCAGCTCAGCCTACAGCAGGTCACACGACTGGCCTAAAATTACTCCAAAGGTTAATGTAAAGCTTTAATGTAATAAAGGAATCCTATTTGCAGAAGCCACTTCAGAAAATTAAAGTGCATCGTTACTGGTGCTAAACGGCAGCCGTCAGCAGAGGGAGCACCACGCTCAGTTATGAAGTTTGCCGTTTATTACTCTTCTGTCTGGGTTTTGTGCCGCAGACACGTAAACATAAACGTATACAGACACTGCATACACACAAACGCAAAAACTCGGGGAGGGGAACAAAAAAACAACCCAAACGAAAATTAGGAGCCCTAATGGGAAGATTGGCCAAATAACGCCTGAGGGTGCCAAGACATCCCGACGGGTATCTCCCCACCCAGCCCTGCCAGGGGCGCCCAGCACTCAAACCTCCCACCGACACCCCTCACACTCACGGCCTCTGGGCACCCGTTAAAAACAATAACGACAACAGAAATAACACGGGAAGGGCTGTAAAAACTGTGAGACAAACACAGAGGTTGACACGGCCTTGTCCGCCTTCACACCACCTCGCCCTGACAGGGCAAGGGCAAGGGCCAGGCCGCGGCGGACTCGGCTCCCCCGCACAAGGCGGCCCGGCGGGAAGGGACGCCCGCGGCTAGGCCCCCTTCGCTCCCGGTGCCCCACCTGCTCCCTCCCTCAGCCGGGGGAATGCAGTCGCGGGCCCCGCAGGCACCGCACGTTACCTGGCTGGAGGCGGCCATGTTGGGGCGGGCGGGCCTGCGTGCCCGCCCCTCCCCTCCGCCATGGCGGCGCCCCGCCCCGGATGGGTGTGTCCCCGCTGGCGGCAGAGTGGCGAGTCCATTGAGGATCTTTACCGAAGCGAAACATCTGTCACGTTATCACACAGTGAAGGAAACCAAACCTTTCCGGGGGCAAGTGCTGCTCTGCGCCATGCTTTCCAGATAACCGACCGAGGCAGGGTGTTCCCGGGGCGTGCGGCCGTTCAGAGGAGGGACGTCCGCGCCCGGGTGGGTCCGGGGCCTGTACTCACAGCGCCATGGAGAGCCCCCGGTGTAGCGAAGGGAAGGGGGGGTGTGAGCGGCATCTTCAGCTTCCCGCCTTGGACACACACCTGCTGTGGCTCCTCCAGCGCAGAGGATCCAAACCCAGCCGACGGGAGCCACATCCACGCGGTAGATCAAAGACGGCTTCCCCCAGGCCAAGGCGCTCGCCCAAACAGACCCGTCGCTTACAGAGGCCTCCATTACAGCCATCGCTTTTAGCACGAGGGACAGAAGACAGACCCGTGCCGATGCAGCCAAGGCCCCGTGAAGACCGTGCTTCTGGTTGTACATACCTACTTCCCCACGCTGCTCTTCAGCTCACTAGCAACCCCACTAACGCTGCTTAGTGGGTTTCCACACTATTGAGCAACCAGCTGCATTGAACAGCATTTCCACGGCTCACTGGACCCCGGGGCAAGAGTCCCTTAATCAGAGAGTCTTCCCTTAAATTTTCTCTGTCATAATAGACCAACCAAGCAAGCAAGCATTGTACTGTGCCCCCAGACCAACAGCCCTTTTCCCTTTCTTTATCCAAAATACTGACATTCAGTAGTACCTACTTCTGTCTTTACCTGAAAAGCTTAGTATCCAAAAGCTGTCTTCCCTCCCCCCAACTTTTATTTTAAATATGAAGCTGGTTTGTTGTTTTTTTTTTCTTTCCCTTGGTCTCCTGTGGGTATTTGACCTTTCTCAGGATCAATTAGGTGTGGGATTCCCAGTTGGGTAGTATGTGACTGATGAGCCTATAAATCTGCAGTCAAAAGCCAGCTACTTAACTTTGTGCCAGATCCACACTCTGAAAGAGTCTCCTCATGCAGTTATGCAGAAAAAGTAAATTTTTTTTTTCTCTTTTTTTTCTTTTTCTCTTGGAGCATATGCTATGTTCTGCCCAGGGACACAGATATCCCATGTGCAGGAGGTACAAGCATACTAAGGGTGTGAGGCTGAGAAGGCACATCCACCAGCCTGTGAAGGTAGTATTTGGTCAGAAAGGTGGTCCAACTTCTGTCCTTCCACCACAGTCTGTAGCATTACATCGCTGACCATCTTTGACCCATACAGTGAGTTAGCAAGGTATTGTGATAGCACAGATCTTTTACTTAAGTCTTCTCATACGTAAAGTCTGAATATTAACTGCCTACCTAGTAAGAGTATAGCAGGGAGCTCATTAACCTTTGCAAATACCAGCATTAGCATATCTGGTCTTTTTGTGAGTCAGAATGAATGGGAGTAAAGAACAACCAGGCAATGTCAGCAGGTGCTGTCTCTATTACAATATCCTCTGAGGTGCTCAGCTTTGGAAACCACCAGTCCTGAAAGGTACTGAAAGGATCATGCTAATGAAATCAGTTTGTACTTCATTACCAGTTTGTTCTGACAAGTGGAAAATACCTGCCCAAAGGTTATTTCTGTTAAGTGCCCCCATTCCACTTGAAAGGTCTGATTATGTGGGCTCTCCATTCTCCTACTTGTCTGTCCATGTGTGGTTTATCCCATTGAAATGTATTGTTGGTAAGCAAGAAGTAGAATATAGGCAGAGTGGAACATTACATCTCGGAGCACAAACCATGAGGTTCTGGCAGCTGCCTGACCTTGTGACCCATCATCGTTTGGGTTTATTCTGTTTTGTTATTTTAAAAATTGCTTTCTGGGGGAGAACAGACTCACTGCGCATTTTTTAATTGAAATACCTCTGTATGATTAGTATTGGTCAAAAATTTGTGATGCATATTGCGCTAACATTTCCTCTGTAAATGCATTAAGATTTTACTTCTGTAAACAACATTCTCACATGGGAGAATGACACCAATTAAAAGGAAAACAAAGACTGGTTATGGGTTTTTAATACAAGCCTATTTTAGTCTAACATGAACTGTTATTCCCTGCAGTGTGCAGTCTCTTTTTGTGCTAGGTAACATGGGTAGAGAATCCTGTATCAATACCACAGTGCTTATTGACCACAAGTAAAAATACATCTCCATATGGTTAACAACATTATCACTGACTAAATCCAAAACAGTTCACAGAAGTGATCAGAATACATTTACATTTGATGTTAATATAGTCTCTGATTGAAAGTGCTTTGGTAGAAATATCAATATTTCTAAAAGGAAAAAAAAAATCTAAATCTTGTAATTATAATAATTTTATTTTTAAATTCAGCAAATATGCTTGTTTGAAATTAAGTTTTCATAGTATTCTTAAGCAAAAAAAAAAGTTTATATCAGAAAATCTTGTCTCTGTCTTGTGGTGTTTTGGTTTTTGTTTTTCTGGTGGTTGGGATTTTTTTGATTGTTTTGTTTTGTTTTGCTTTTTATTGATAACAGGAAACATGTCTTCTACAGCAGAATGTCATGCTCCCATTTACTCATGGGTGAGAAATAAAATGCTTCTCCTGAGAGCAAATTACAATACTCATTAAGCTGTTAGCTGTTTTATCTTTGCTGCATTCCCAGGGACAGTCAAGGCGTTTGTCAATCCTTGGGAATCTGCTTCATTTGACAGTAGGTAAACACTTCATGTTTCCTTCAACAAACCAGATGTTACTGGTCTGTACATAGAAGGATGATTTTACTCCCTCCTATACCAAAGCAAGCCAAGCCATGCTTTAGCCTAATGTGATCACACTGGTTCTCCATCACTTTTAAGCCCAATTAAAAGAAAATTGCAGGAAGACACCAGGATTTGCTGTATCAAATCACTTGATTTAAGAAACCGCTGTTTAAGAATCATGACAAACAGGATACGTCTGAGGATAACTGTTTGTTACAGAAGTAAGAAGAAACCTCTTAGCAGAAAATCCAGCTCAAAATCACCCACTACTGGTATTGTAGAGGAGAATCATAGTAAATGATGAGACACGAGATGAATTGTTTTAGGATAACATTCATGTAATAGTTAAGGACTTTGACAAATATCTGTTGACCTAAATTCAAAATCTGCTGCTGCTGCTGCTTGCGATAGTAAAATTCTCTGTAACAAAGCTCTCCAGTGCTAAAGGCTTATATTTTTCAGGAAGATAGCAGGGCTGACTCTGTGCTGCATGTCATTTTGATTCTGCATTTGTAATGTTCAATGCTAGATATCCTATTTCTTTATAAAAAATTAAAAACAGCCAAATAACAACTTTAGGATTTTTTTTTTTTTTTTAGCAATTGCATAAAACCAAAAAGATATGAGAAATCTAGGCCCTGGTAAAATCAATGGGATTTTCAAATACTAGCAAACAAAAATCTTTTATTCTCAAGAGACTGAAAATGTCAAGTAATATCAATATGCTTTCTGATTTCTAAGCTTTAGGCTACACTCTGTTCATACCTCCAAGCTTTTTTCCACAAACACAAGAATTCGGAGGACACTTTTTTTTTCATTTCTTTTAAGAAAAGCTGATTTTTTTTTTTTTTTTTTTGCTGAAATCTCTAGACTCAGGGTACTGGAACATTAAGAAATACATTAAACAGCATAAATATAATAAAATTGTAAGAATTGGCAACACTGCTTTGGTGGGACAAATGAACAATTATTGTCGGGTTCACTTCCATCGTTACAAGGTATGATCCTCTTGTGGAAGAAGTTTCTTCAGCATGATGACACAACCTTTTCCTGAGCAGGGAGATTTCAGTTCTGTATTGGGACATCTATAGATCTTGTTATCCAGAGAACCAAAGCAGTCAGTGAATGTTTAGGACTGGGCAGATGTTAGCTAAATTGAGCACTTCTACTATGCCATGAGATTGCATTAATGAAATGCAAGCCTGTGTTGTCAGAGGCAGGGAGAAACAGCCTTAACTGCTGTTGTCAGACAGACTACTAGGTGTGCCTACATTGCTGAGTCACCATTAGTATCTCACTAGAACTAGGAACACAATTCTGTAGGCTTCAATAAATAGAAAATCTTTGATGCCTTCCTGGAGAGTCTTCAGAAAATTCCTGTGAATTTTCAGGCAGAAGACAGAAATTGCTGTAACTATGATGTATATGCTGCAAGTCTAAAGACCTTTTGTTATTGGTACTACCACTTCGAAGATCCACGTCTTGAGAGGATCCTCCAACACATGCACATAGATGTCAACAAACAGAGAATTTCCTCATTAGTTGAAGGAAGTATCTAAGAGATGTAAACTCCCTAGGCACAATTACTAGAAAGCATAATATGCATGAAGATTGACTAAAAGTTCCAAATGCAGCTCCTGATACTCTCTCACCTGACAGCTTTTTCTGTTCACATAAAGCCTGTCAGCAAATGGTCCTCAGCTTTCAAAGTCCCGCATGCACCAATACTAAGCAAATCTTACATTGCAGGCAAATATTTTGCCCTCAGTTTCCATTTTCTAAATTTTATCTGGCCATAAGCAATCTTGGAGACTTAGGGCTTTAAATCTTTCCAAATCTGTGCCTTCTCTACTATAATACTAGTGACACTTCCACTCTCCAGAACAAGGGGGCTCGTGCAGTTTGGAGCAATGGGCCACTGCCAGGTTCTCATCAGGCACTATGCACCTAAATCATGACACTTCTGTTTAAAAATACTGTAAAACTACAACACTACATGACAGATCCATGGACCATCTAGTGGAAGAACCATAAAAAATACTGATTTCACTTCAAAACATAGAATCCATCAACATATGGTTTAGTTTAGTCTTGAAAGCAACATTGCTAGAAAGAATAAAACAATATATTTCTGTTTTCTCTGGCACAAAGTTTTAAAATTATAATCTCTTCTTTGAAGCCTGATTGTACTTTACATTCTGTTCTTGCTCTTTATGCCTGTTTGCCATGATGAGACAAGAAATACCTTTTTTTTTTTTTTTTTTAATTACTGACTAAATTATATTATTGTCTTCTGGCCCTACAGTCAAAATCTTACACTAACCTGGCAAAACCCAATTCTGTCACAAACAATTAGGATTTGGTAGGCATTCAGAAAACAATGCGACACTACACAGGGATTCTCCCTGATAGCTACACTAGGCAGGCAGTCTGCTTTCCTGCACAGACTTGGAAACCATCCTTGCTCACAGTTATAACTTCAGGGCAGAAATGTATCATAAGGACAGTCATGGAATATCAGGCAGTGAATGAGTCTACTTCATCAATAGATGCATTTTTAAGGGTACGGTGTTTGCAGTCCAGACACAATCTGCAAAGTTAATTTTTAAGGGCATAGTATTGTATACCTACAGAGAGCGAAATAGTACATTTCCATCATAAGTGAGATATGCAGTGCCTCCAGTGAAACTTAGACTGTATTCCTTAGACTGGGACTCTATCCTTGCAGGCCCTTTCAGGCATCATCTCAGGAGGTCTCATGAGCCATTGCTCATGCAATAGATACACCTTCTTTGGAGGAAGAACAGCTGTGCGATAGTAAGTTGAAATTTTCTACACAAAAACACAGTCAGTTACTTGGTCCGTCCCATTTACTGATCTTGTAATACAGTTTTTATTGACTTCTCTGGATCTGTACACACACTCAACACATCTGAGAAATAGAATTTGTTTCAACTGAACAGGGGGAAAAAAAGGAAAAAAAGATGCATCCAAACTTAGTGGAATTTTTTTTACAAATACCACTTCTCTCTGACTCAGTTTGCCAAACTGTATGACATATATATAAATATTTACCCAGCTCACCATGGGCTGTGAATCTTCATGAATCATTGTTTGTGTAACACTTTGTAATCCTTGAATGAAATGTAGCATATGCATTCGGAGTATGGATTTGATTAATGGCAGAGGATAACTGCAAGGAAGAATAGATAAAAAATTATCACATTGGGGTTTTTTTCCCTTGTTCAAAATTAGTTTCAAAGAAATTATCTATTACAAATGCAAATCTTTCTTTTTCACACAGACATGATATGGTTGGTACACATCTTAAGTGAAGAAGATGAGAGATGAGGACACAGGCTGATGTTAATCAGTATATTGCAGTTTGTTCATTTCTATTAAGCTAAAAAAAGCAGGTGTTAGCATATAGTATTTGAAATTCATGTCTACATCACTTTATTTTACTGTCTATAAAGAAATAGCAAAGATAATTATATAAAATATTATAACATTAAATGCTCTTAATTTATATGTAGACAGAGTCCTTTGTAGTAGAATTCTTTGTGTTAAGTGATGGGTAAACTAAATGAGCATACTGGCTGCTTCACTTATCTGTCATCTCTGTAAAGGCTGTATGAGTAAGCCTGACACACTTCATCTCTCATGCTATCATCATCTACATGCTTCTGGTATTGTCTCCGTGTTAAACTTTACAGCATCTTCAGTCAAAGGAATACAAGTGAAACAAAGTGTGGCACTGTAAATGAAAAGAATAACTAGGGGGGAGGTTTAAGAAATGATCATACAGTTTGTGTGCGGCCTGCTTTAGTTCCTATGGTATCAGTGGATGAGCACCATGTAACACCATCTCAGGACATGTCCGTACTTGTCACTTGTCCTGAGCTAAGCACAAAGAATTGCCAGGTGTTCAGTATTTCAAAGTAGAGTGTTTACACAGATTTGAAGCATCACAATGGTTATAAAATTTGAGGGAACAGATTTCTTAAGCAAACAAAATTAACATTAAAAAATGTTAGAGACTGGAAATACACTTGGTCACCCCATCCTTCACTGTAACAGGATGGTTCTTTATAACATACTTCTATAGTGTTTTGCAGCTTAGTTGTAAGAGTGCATTTGGAGAGGAAGGATATCTGCGGGGAAGACCACATACACCTGCCAATTACACAGAACACTGTCCTAGGAGTGGAATCAGCACCTACTTTAATATGCATGGAAACCAAAGAGAGGAATCCATGACTGAATCATATAATTTGGGATCACAGTCACTGCCTGAGCACTGCTTGGAATCAGGAGGAATGAACTACAAACCCCAGATCCCATCCAGTAAATCCCAGCATGGATGTATATGATTACATAGAGTAAAAATAAATTACTCCTACATATGTTGTGTAGTATCAAACATAAAACAGAGATGCTAACTCGTGCTGGCATGTGAGTATCCTCAGATGAAAGACTCCAAAAGTGCAATAATTGTTACATATAAGCAAATCTACAGATGTTTAATACTCTGTTTCTAGTTTCTCTCCTGTTTCTGAATCTGTTATTTATTTATTTAGAGCAAGTACACTATAAAGCTCCAAGCAGATACATTAAACTTTCTGGCTATGCTGACACAGGAGTAAGAACTGTATTGGGAGTACCTTCCCAACTTAATATGTAGCATAGTCCAGTAGCTGGAAATTGATTTACTATAAACACCTTTCACTATGGAACTTTCTATAGCTAGCATGCCTTCCATGTGATCCTGCTCCCACTGGCAGCCTCCAAGATTCCAGATTCCTCCCCTTCAATGATCCTTTCTGAATTCATTTTTTTTTTCAGCAAATAACTTACACCCCAAATGCATGGAAACATAGAACAGGTAGGATTGCAAGGAGCCTTAAAGATCATCTAGTTCCAAGCCCCCTGCCATGGGCAGGGACACCTCCCCCTAGACCAGGTTGCTCAGATCCTCATCCAGCCAGGTTTTAAACACTTCCATGGATCATGTGTCTACAACTTATCTGGGCAGCCTGTTCCTGTATCTCACCACCTTCATAGTAAAGAGCTTCCTCCTAATATCTGATCTAAATCTACCCTTTTTCAGTTTAAAACCATTACCCCTTGACTCACTAACTACAGCATTCTTTTGTCATCTTGCTAGTTGAGTTTAGCTACCGGCTTTTGAAGGGCTCCATTTCACCATATACCAGTGTTTAGTCATTTCTTACAGAGGTCTAACAGCAAGATCCCATACAGTTTCATATAAACATACAGGTTTCCAAATAATGATGAGATGCCTTTTCCTATGGAGCAAGGGCAAATAGCTGTTTAAACTGAAATCAGACTTCACATGTTCCAGTAGGTGAGAGTATTGGGAGAAGGGTACAGCCTTTTTAATGCAAAGCTTTTCCCCACAAGCAAAAAAAGTTTGATCAGCTCAGTCAAAGTAATAAAGAAACAGAGCAGCTGGTCTTGTAGTGCTTAATCCACTATTGTTCTTTTGATATCACAAGTATCATTACACTTCTAAGTGTGCTTCCATTACAGCATTTTTCTTTACACCAGTTACCTACTGTATTATTGTCTCTTAAATCATGCTTGGGTTAACAGAGCCAGAAGATCAAATGCTAAGAAATAAAAGCTTTTAGCTGATCCAGAGGCCTCAGGAAAACTGCTAATAGACTAAAGAAAAGGGTGTGGTTTGTCACACCTTTATAATGCCCAGCTGACACAAGGGTCCCCTGATGCCCAGGACAGGTGAAGAAGATTGAAAGCAGCCTGAGAAGGTTATAATTTATGTTGAGAGTAGTCTGTCTTGTACTGAGAGAAGAACCAGACAGATCATCAGGATTATAGATTTTGAAAACTAAGGTAAGAAAGTTTCTTATGTAAATAAGGGGGGGGATTGAATTTATTCTTTTCTTATCTTTCCTTAGAACTTTTAGGACTGTTCTGGGAGTACTAGGATTGTTAGGTAAAATAGATTCTTTCCCTTGTCTGTTTTAAGTAAAAGAATACAAGTATAATTAAAGTATTTCTGCCACTCTCTGTATCATCACAAAAAAAATAAAAACTTAAAAAAAATCTATAAAAGCATCAACTGAAACATAATTTCTTGTGGTGCATTTAATAACACTTGTGTGGCATGTCTTCTGAGAGAAGTGCTGGATGGTGTTGAAATACATTAGGTTCTTCAAAAGGGCATAGCACATGTGCTCTTTATCAATCTTCTCTTTATCAGTAAATTGTGCAACAGCAAGAGCTCCTATCCAGAATAATAAGGGACTTGAGCTTTTGATTTGCCACCAATATCTGAGCTACATATGTTGCTATCTGATTGTTTTCTGCTTTTGTTGCCTTCTTTCAACAGTAAATTAATCATGCAGGTGACCTTAGTGTTTTTTATTACGCACAGCAGGCTGTATGAGCTATTGCTGGAGAAGTGTGACATTGCTCAACTAGTGGGGTCCTGTAGCTTTTTTTTTTCTAATATGCTTTTCACTGCCCCTTCTAAGTACAGGCCATATTTTTCTGTTGTGCACAGTTTCTTTAATTTGCTATAAATTCAAAATAATTATGCTGTTAGAAGGAAAGTACAGCATAGTAAAATGTTCTGTGACAGTTTATAACCAAAATTGCTGGGGGCTTTTTTTTAATTCAGGCCCTATTAGGTTTCAAATGTTATTTTTGCCTCAACTTTCCATGAGAACAATGATGCTTAACATGAATAGTAATCTGCATAACTTCCATCTCAACGTACTGAGTGAACAGGTACATCAAACTGCTGTTTGGTAATGTGGGTCTTGTAAAAATCCAGTCAAGCCTGAAATGGCACTGCATGACTATAGCATAGCTACGTACTACTGTGGGATTCCAGAGAACAGGTAGGAGGCCATCTGGAAAGTCTAAACCCATGGGTCCGATCTCCTAAACTTGCTATAACAGTGAGGAACAAGAGTCAGTGGAATGCATTGAGTTCTATCAAGGGGAGGACAGGTTGTAAGCTTGTGGGTAACAATTAAGGGACACGTAATTGGGGGTGAGACTGTTGTGGGGGTCTACTATAGACCACCAACACAAGAAAATATTGATAAGGCTTTCTACAGTCAACCAGAAGTAGCCTCTAGATCACACTCCTTAGTACTTAAGGGTGACTTAAGTTACCCTGATATGTGTTGGAAAACCTCCCCAGCTAAGTACCTTCAGTCCAAAAGGCTCTTGTAATGCATCCCTGATAACTTTCTAATGCAGGTAGCGGAGAAAATAATGAGGAGAGGTGCAGTGCTGGACCTTGTATTAAAAAATAAAGAAGGTCTGGTTGGGGACATTAAGGTTGGGAACAGCCTTGGTAACAGTGACCATGACATAGTGGAGTTTAGTATTTTACAAGGAAGAAGCAGGGCAATAAGTAGCAACCCTGGACTTCCATCAGGGATAACTTTGGCCTATTCAAAGATCTACTTTCAGGAATCCCATGGCCTAAGATCCTGGAAGAAAAGGGAGCCCAAGAAAGATGGTCAATTTTTAAATACAATTTCCTCCAAGCCCAAGATAGGTGAATTCCTTCAAGTAAAAAATTGTGTAGAAGTGGTAAAAGACCTGCATGGGTGAGCAAGGCTCTTCTGAAGAAAGTCTGGTGGAAGAAGGGACTTGTCACTTGGGAGGACTATAGGGGTGTTGTCAGGGTTTGTAGGAAGGCAACAAGAAAGGCTAAAGCCCTCTTAGAACTTAACTGGCAAAGGAAGTAAGAGAAACAGCTTCTTCAAATATATCAGTAGTAAAAGGAAGAACAGGGAAAATGGGGGCCCACTATTGAATGAGCTGGGAGCCTTGATAACAGCAGATGCAGAGAAGGCAGAGTTGCTGAGTATCTGCTTTGCCTCAGTCTTTAGTCCTAAGACCAGCTCTTGTGAACATCAGACCCTGGATATAATAGAGGAAGTCTAGAAGAGAGAAGACTCTCCCCTAGTCAATGAAGAGTGGGTCAAAGATCAGTTATGCAAATTGAATAGACACAAGTCCTAACAGGCTGCACCCAAGAGCATTGAGAGAGATGGCTGATGTTATCACCCTACCTCTCCATCATTTTTGAAAGATCATGACAAACAGGAGAGGTGCCTGAGGACTGGAGGAAAGCCAATGTCACTCCAGCCCTCAAAAAGGGCAAGAAGGAAGATCCAGGAAATTATAGACCAGTCAGCCTCACCTCCATCCCTGGAAAAACCATGGAGTGGCTCATTTTGGAGGCCATCTCTAAGCACATGGAAGAGAAAAAGATTATAAGGAGTAGTCAGCATGGATTTACCAAGGGGAAGTCATGCTTGACTAATGTGATAGCTTTCTGTGGTGGTGTGACTGAATGGATAGATGCAGGGAGACGAGTGGATGTAGTCTACCTTGACCTTAGCAAGGCTTTTGACACAGTCTCCTGTAACATCCTTGCGAGCAAGCTCAGGAATTGTGGGATAGAATAATGGACAGTGAGAGGGATTAAGAACTGGCTACACAATAGAGCCCAAAGAGTGGTGATCAATGGTGCAGAGTCCAGCTGGAGACCTTTAACTAGTGGAGTCCTCCAGGGATCGGTGCTGGATTCAGTCCTGTTCAACATCTTTATCAACAACCCTGATGACAGGACAGAGTGTCTTCTCAGCAAGCTTGCTGATGACACAAAACTGAGAGGAATGTTTGATTCACCTGAAGGCTGTGTGGCCAGACTGGAAAGATGGGCAAAGGAGAACCTAATGAGGTTCAACAAGAGCAAGTGCAGAGTGCCGCACCTGGGAAGGAAAAACAAAATGCACCAGTACAGGTTAGGAGGTGATGTGCTAGAGAATTGCTCTGTGGAGAAGGACCTTGGAGTCAAGGAATCAAGGTGGTCAAGTCACTCCCACTGTATGTGAAAATCGGGTTCATAACCTCCTGAGGAACCTGAAAATACCTAAGTCTATGGGACCTGATGAGATGCATCCCAGAGTTCTGAGTGAACTGGCAGATGTAGTTGCCAAGCCACTCTCAATAATATATGAGAAGTCATGGCAGTCAGGTAAAGTCCCTAGTGATTGGAAGAAGGGACATGTTACATCTATACTCAAAAAGGGTAGAAAGGAGGACCCTGTGATCTACCGACCTGTCAGCCTCACCTCTGTGTCTGGGAAGATCATGGAGTAGATTCTCCTAGAAGGTATGGTAAGGCACATGGAGGACAGGGAGGTGATCAAGGACAGCCAGCATGAC
>JANIJG010013195.1:80020-110368 GCA_024611175.1 Megaceryle torquata | reverse complement strand
GTAGTAAAGATCTCTTCATAACAGATTTTTTTTTTTTTTTTTTAATTAAGAGAATATCAACATGTCAAAAATGAACCCAACCCAAACAACAAAACAAACCTTTGGAGACTGCTGTGAGAAATATACTCCAAGAACACAGCAAATGATCTTCTCCCCAGAACGCAAATAATGCAAAGAATGAACTGTGGCTTAGGGTCAGACTATTGTTGTACCTTCAAAGTCTTTCACAACAGACAGTTCTGAGCTCTTATATTTTGCAGCTTTGTCCAAGATACACAAGACCCATGGCACAAAACAATTCCTCCCTGCTGAGCTGAAGCCTCACCAGCCATACAAAAGGATCAAGAACCAGAACCATGTAAGATGGAGATGTCAGGTGGTTTGAAGAAGCAAGCCCAGAGATGAGGCCTAACTGCAGGCTTGACTCCAGGGTTACAGTGACCTCAAGAATGAGGGCAAAATTCAGAGCATTTACCTTGACACCTAAATGCTGATATCTCTGGGAAAAAAAAAAGTGACCTCAATCCAACCTTTGCTGTGATCCAAAAAGGAGACACCTCAGTTTTGCAGCAGGCTGCACCTGATTAGGGATGCGTGAGCCAAGCTAAGGTTCATGGATAGCAACAGAAAGCTCACCCACCACAGGCATTCACATTCAGTATGCCACCAGTTGGCAGCCACCTAATCTGTGACAGGAGCAGAAAAATGCGGGCAAAGGTCTCAGCCAGGAGCCCCCTTCTTCACTGTCACCCTAATTAATCCCTTGCAAGCTTTGGGATCTTTAGTAACCTCGTCTCAAGAGTGATACCGAGTGTCAGATTCTTTCTTACAGAAAAGAATGTGTTGTTCTGTTCTTTTTTTCTAATACTGAACATCTAATAAGCAACACCTACTACCACCTGCTACTGTTCTTCATTCACTGATCATCTCTTTTTTTCCCCATTTATCACTGCAGGGATGACTGCATTCACTTTTGGTGAAAAGTTTATTAAAAACATACAGTGCCAGCTTTTGGGGGAGGGATTTCAGGGGTCACCCAGCACCAGGGACAAAAAGATAACTCCAGTGCTGAGGCTGCAAGGCACTTGCCTCCATTCTATAAATACCCTTAAGTTCTTTACCCATCCCTAGTGCTGTGTAAGTAGGACAGAATAATACAAAATATTATGTAAAGCAGCATTAATGCAGCTTCTGGATAAGATTTAAGGGAGCTAATTTCCTCTTGCTGTCACTAGCATGAATCGTGTTTCTTTCTACTGCAGGCAATGATATTAGGTGAAATGTGTGTGAAGAGGAGAATCAAGCTCAAACCACACGAAGATTGAGAAATTTAAGGTTGTGGTTGTAAATTGCCCTGCCCACACACACAAAGTATAATTTGCATTAGTGCAATATGACATTATCTTTCACCCCGTAATACACTGTCATTATTGCTCACATTTCCATAGTATCCATTGCTTGATAAGTCCCATGGGACAGATTTTGCAAAACAGTTCAGCTTCCATTTACGCAGCAAAATACATGGCTGGGCTTTCGAGCGCGCTGTGTACATTGGAGGCTGAGCTTGTTTGAACAGGCAGCAGAATTGTCACAATGAGAGCTGCAAGGCACCGAGTATTTTTTAAATCTGGCTGTACAGGTTCTCCTAGAGGAGAAGGCAGAAATAAAAGATTCCAATGAAGGTCTCTATGACTGGCTTTTGCTTTGGGTTTTTTTCCCAGGTTTGCTTTACTTCCAATAACACAAACTCCAAAGCACTGTTGCTAACTCTTGTGATTTTTTATCAGGAGTCTTGGGATGCATGGCATAAACCTTCAGGCATGAAATCTTGCTATTACTTGACAATCTCAGATCACAGTAAAAAGAAAAAAAAACCCAACAAAACAATACAACTGCAGAAGTTTCTATTCCTCACTACTATGGGTGTAAAAAAAGGACTACAAGATCTGAGTCACAGGTCTAAAGGTCTCAAAGCCATGGAAAAATAAAAATGTGACCAATTTTTTTTTCCCTTTTCAAATCTCTTGGTTTTAAATGCACCTGACAATTTACAAGCACACAATTTTTGACTTTGGAATACTTGTCTATAACAACAGGCAAATCAAGAAAACTGGTTCAGAGAGGGAAAGATGACTTTCTCCCATGATCTGACCCCCCAAAAAATGGGCTAAACAATACATGGTACAAAACAAAGCATTACCGGGTCTACATTTCCTGCACTGCAGTGTTCCCCAGCTCCCTGTCTTGATGCTGTACTAACACAGGGATATAATTTTCATTTTATTTTGGCTTTTTCTCCCAAGTTTACTGTGATTACCCATTTAAACACATGGCAATATACCACATGCTGTGGAATGCACATGAAAAACAGCACTGAGATGAGACAACATGTAAATAAAATTGGAGCCTGTCTTCAGTGACTGAATACCTCCTCCAGCACTACAAGATGTGGGCCTGTTACAGACTGTTTAGTTTGTTAAAAAGCCCCAGTAAAGCATTGATTTGCAAACCCATCCAGTATATTTATCTGAGAGTCAATAGACTTTCTTTATACTAGTCCATGCCCTTGTTTTTGTTTCCATTTCCTCCCCTTCTCTCCTTTCTTCCCTCCTCACTTTCTCTGCATTACCCAACACACAGGGGTGTGTCGCACCTTTGTGTGCTGTGCCTGGCAAACCCTGTCCCTGGCCTGCTGTGCATTTCTTCAAGCCCCATTCCTTCTCTGCTCTCCTCTCTGCTGATCCACTCCCCCTTGCACTGTTTCACTGTACCCTGAACAGCCCTGGAGGATTTAGGGCTCAACTGACTTGATAAAGAGCTACACATATAGGAAAGTACAGGTCTGAACTACATTTTCATCTCTGATCTGTCCCCCTGTCTGAGGAAAGGCATCCTTTAATGGCCTACTCCAGGCATAAATCACATTGCTCTATTCAGTGCTTCACTCTATTTGGCTAGGAGATTGGGTTGGGAAGAGAGAACATAGCCTGAACTCAAACTCATCAGTCTAGTCCATCCTTGTCAGCTTTTCTCCATCCTTTTGCTGTCCACCTGCCTGGGACAGAGCCTACAAAATGCTGGCAGCTTTGTCTCTGAATGCATTTGAGTCACAGATAGCCTGACCAGGAAGTGAAAAAGGCTATTTGACCTCTTAACTTCTATGTATGTATGCTACAAGAGTAGCCTCCTGACCCTGTACTAACCTGCTCAGGATTGTGGCTGCATCTAGATAAATCATAGAATTGTCAGTGTTGGAAGGGACCTTAAAGATCACCTAGTTCCAACCCCCTTGCCAATGGCAGGGACCCCTCCCACTAGATCAGGTTGCTCAGAGCCCCATCCAGCCTGGTCTTAAAAATCTCCAAAGATAGGGCTTTCACCACCTCTCTGGGCAACCTGTTCCAGTGTCCCACCACCTTCATGGTGAAGAAATTCTTCCTAATGTCTAATCTAAATCGACCTATCTCTAGTTTTAATCCATTCCCTCTAGTCCTGTTCACTGCCCGACAGCCTAAAAAGTCCCTCCTCAAATCTGTGTATACACATTTGCATGTGGTTGCAAGTATGGATGTGTGTCACTGAAATGTGATAATACATATTTACCAAGCAGCTTATATGAAGAACTGTGCATGAGGTAAGTTTAACTGTTTGGAAAATACAACACTATCCAAGTTTCAGTTATCACTTCACAAATAAACCCATGAGGGGGGAAAAAATTCTACTTCCAGAAGAGTCAAAGGGAAGAGTGCATCTTTGAAAGGGAATCAACATTGGAAGAGAACAAGTGACAGTTCTCTTTCAGAAAGACTGAGGCATATGAGACAAACAAACAACAACAAAAAAAACCCACACACAAAAAAACCCAAACCAAAAAAACACCCCACAAACTGGGGAAGGGGTCTTCGAAGAGAAATCTCATAATCCATTTGCATTTCCAGCTACTAAGGCAGGACTGTGCCTGTCAAATGTGCTTGCATTTTGTCTGATCTCACTGTAAATGAGACTGTTTTACAGCCTAATATTTCTCAACTCAGAAGCTAATTTCACACACACTCATCAGTGAAATTACTTCTTCAAAAACACATTTAGAGAAGTAAATGTCATCATTTTTCCCCCGTGCCAAATGTGGGGTTCGTAGCCAGACCATTCTGTCTTAGGCACTGTTACAACACCAAACACAAGTAGCTCAGTGTGGAATACAGACTTAAGGCAGGCATATAAATACAAAACATCTGCTTTTACCATTCCAGGATTCAGTTGCTTCAGACTATTTTTATATTTCTGCTTTGGTCTAGTGAGCTGAACACAGGGCTAAGAGTCAAGAGATGTCAGTTGTATTCCTGAGTCTGTTGGTGACACTCACTGGGTCTCATTCTCCTGGTCTGAAACATGAAAAAGATTAAACTAACAAATCTTGGTTTATATCTTTGAGATCTGTAGACTGGAGTTTTCTACTTTTCTTCTATTTGGACCCATGGAGCTACTATAATGACAAAAATTAATAAAGAAAAATGGAGCTGGACCAAAATTTTCCTACACAGCACTTTTACCAGAAAAAAAAAAAAAAAAAAGGTGCTGTTTCATTGAAATGGGAACACTTCAGTGTTGTGATAGTCATTGAAACATCATTCAGCAAAGAGAAAAGGAGGACAAGGGGAGAGGCAAACATTTTCATACTAGAATGGCATGGTTGACTTTTTAATTCTTAAACTTCTTTGTCATAAAGTATAGGGAAAAAAAATCAAAAAGCCAAAGGAAACACCTAAAATTAGGCAGAATAAAACCATATTAACATGGATGGGAAAAGCTTATTCTTGTTCTGACTGAGAAAAAAAAAGCACACATTTAGAAAGAGCAGAAATTCCCACAAATCTGAAATTCTATTTCCTATATAGCTAGCAATAAGAATGTAGCGTATTTCTAATGCCTTGACCTCTCCAGAAGCAATACTGCATTTACACACCGAGTATTAGCACATGTATACACTTTCTATTCAATAAAGTTGCTACGCAACACTCTGCAACAGACTCCTTCACTTCCGTACAGCATGCTCAGCTGAAGTGATCTGCTTCCAAATGATGAATTGTAAGTGGAAACTGGAAGACATGAAACATAATGCAAGGACTCTTCTTTGCATAAGACCACTGCAAGAAGAAAGAGTAAACTGAAGAAAGATTTTCTGCTGTGATGTTAAAAAAAACCCCAAAACCAAACAAACTAATAACAGATGCTAAAAAAAATATCAAATGATCAGAAATGACTACAGACTCCCTTCTTGAAAGCAGGCAGAAATAGAACAAAACCAGCCTCCCTTCCAAACCTCGTGCATTGCCACGAGAAGAAGGGATGAAAGAGCTATCAGAAACAGCAACATTTTACCTAGCAACTTGCCACGCAATCGCTACAGGATAACAACAAATGGATGTGGAATTTCACCCCAAGCCCAGGACACAGACATGCCCAGAGAGGAAAACAACTACCTCTGACAGAGACACGGGATGCATTTTTTTTTCCCCTCTACACTTGTTCAGTAACTCGCAGGGCTTGTCACACCAGCTCACCACCACAGAATTGAATCCCATGGTAATAGGACCCGAACAATCTCTAATTTTTTGATTCATGCATTTTCAAACAAAACCCCAAAAGGCAGCATTCCTGAGACTCTAGTCAAGAGTGCAAGAGATAAGCAGGAATACTAATGAAGGTACAGTACATAGTACAAAAGTAGGACACCTCATATTTCTCTAGTACACTTAAAAGATTACATGCGAATGGAGGAATAATCAGGTGGGGCAGAGCCACAAACTTCTTCACCCAGAAAAGAAAACCAAAATGGTCAGTAGCACATCCTGCTGAGAACTGCAAGAAGGGCAATCAATTGCTGGTAACGACTAGCTAAAGTTCAGCTCTAATCCTGAAGCAAGGAGACTTGAAATCTAGAAGTGTCTCCACATGAGCTCTCATCCCTTACACCATCCCACCTTATTTTACTTTCACAGTGCCTTTTACTTGATTTAGGGGCTGGAAGGACTTCCCATAGTAGCAAGTTTTATAGCCTAATTACAAAGTGAGTGGAAAACTTCTTCCTTAATGGGCATTTGCCACCTTTGGGATACAGTGGGTGTCCTTTTCTTCTGCCAAGATTCAGGTAGGGCAGTCTGTGCATCCTTTACATTATACAAAATAAGTATGGCACACACAAATAGCATTTGTCAGCTCCTGGTAGGATACTGTTTCAAAGCCTCACAAGTGTCATTGTAAGAAAGGGCTTTCGGTAATATGTTAAGAATGAACACAGATAAGCAGAACTGAGACATATCCAGTTTGGGTATTTGAAGTTCAGCCTTGCTCGCCTGCCAAGAATACAAAGTAAGTTTAACTTATTTCACAGTTGATGCCTTTTCCTCTGCCATGTTGCTACTGCTTCATGAGAGTCATTCTGAATTTCCTCCTTCCTAATTTTATAGCACCACTTCTTTCTTTGCTTCTTGTAATACAAAATTTCTCCAGAAATTTCTCACTTCAGCGTGTGGATTTTTCAAATGCTGGCTGATTATTAGAATGTTACTGTTCCATGGGTGCTAAACAATCTACTCAGACAGACCAATTCAGCACTCTTCTGCTCATGCAGTAATCAGTCAGGTTCCTAATCATTTTCCCATTCTCCTGATAATAAACTGCCATTATTCATTCCACATAGACTCACTCCTCTGTGAAAATTGGTCCCTAACCTGGGTGTCCACATGTATGCCTTTGAAACAGCCACAGGTGAATGCTGGGCCACAATGTCCCATTGCAGCTTTTTGAACATAGCCAAATAGCTGCTTTTGAGATTAATACCACTGCCCCTCCCCAAATATCTCACACTCCCACCAAGACCTTAATCTCCCTCTACCTCCTGCTGTCTTATTTCCCACTTTCTTTGCTAGTACCTGCAACACCTCCAGCTTGGTATCATCAGTATGTCTCGCTAATAGACTTTCCTCTTGCTTCAGATCAGTAATGAAGAACTTTAAAAAGACATTATAAAAAGATTTGTGGCCAAAGGTCCCATTAATTATGTTTGCTGTACCCCACTGGGTACCTTCTTCCAAAGCAGCTTATTCCCATTTATCACAAGCCTTTGTTTACAGCCTCTGCCAGTTTTCAGCCTCGAGTCAGTGCTTCCTCTCCTAGGGAATCTGATTTTTTTTTTTTTTTTAAATTAATGGCAGGATGTCTTCCCCATCTCCCCCCAAAAAGTTCTCTGCATATAGCCACAGATTTATGTAGTGAGAAAGATACATAAAGATTTAACCACAAAGTGGAAATTAAAACAGCATCAATTTCACACAGGTGGAGTATTACACAGATAAAAGGGGCAGAAAGACAGCGTCATGGCTGCAAGAGTCAGGAGAAATGGCCTGTGCTCTGCAAAGGTCAGGTGAGATGATTGAAAGTGTCCCCAGTGCCTCTGCATGGACAAAGCAGGTCCCTGGGGGGCCAGTTCTGATGCTGCTCACACTGCTTCTCCTGGGACAGCTCCCACTGGCAGGAAATTGTCTGTTCCAGGAGATAAACAGGAATAAAACAAGGCCTTAACTTTTTGTCAGTCAAGATTTACTTCTGATTGCTAGTGTCCAGCAATTAACACAGCAGACACCTTCAGGAGTCAGCTGAATATTGTTCAAGATGTTCTCACCCCCAAGGTTAAGTCTACCCTGATAAGGGGGATCAGCCTCCAAATGGCCTTTAAGCACAGACTCACAGGTCTCCTTATGAAGCAGGCAGGAAGGGGGGCTGTATAACATGAGGACAGTGCTGCCCTCACACAGTTAGCTGTATGCTTCCTGGAAGAGGCAAGCCTGCCATCCATGACCTGCAGACTACCCCATCGCAGAAGAGATGCCCCCCTGCTGCCATGGTCCATGCACACAGCCAGGACTACGTCTGGCTCCCAGTCCTCTCCTTTTTGGAAAGGGGCCAGAGAGTTGGAGGCAGGCTGGAGGAGTTTTGCCGACGGTCTATAGCCAAAAGGTTGTTCTTGCCTCCCATCTTTATGGCCCTATGATAGACCTCTTATACATCTGGGTGCATGCTCAGTGCCCAAACCAGCTGCCCCTCTGCCCAGCACCCTCCTGCCACATTGGGCACACAGGAATGTGCCTCAGTTCCTCCATCACACCTTTCAGCTCCTTCTTTCCCTAGCTATTGCTCAGAGATAAAAGACAGACAAGACCCCTTTCTAGAAGGGTTTTCCATGGAGCCAGAGACCCAGAAATTTGTCTCCGTAGTATGTTCACGAAACAGATAGCATCACAAAAGTGACATGCAGACTAGAAGGTCAACTGGGGTATCTTATTAATGTTTACAAACATCTGAAGGGTGGGTGTCAAGCAGAAGGGGCCAGTCTCTTTCCAGTTGTGCTCTGTGATAGGATGAGAGGTAATGGTAGCAAGGTGAAACACAAGAAGTTCCACCTCAACATGAGGAAAAACTTCTTTCATGTGAAAGTGACAGAGCCTGGAACAGGCTGCCCAGATTGGATGTGGAGTCTTCTCTATAAACTTTCAAGACCCACGCAGAACTGTTCCTGTGTGATGTGCCCTAGGTGTTCCTGCATTGGCAGGGGGGTCGGACTCAATGATCTCCAGAGATTCCTTCCAACCCCTACCATTCTATGATTCTATCAACTGTGTAAAATTTCTCAGATGGAGAAAAGAAAGAGGAGCATCTGAGCTCAAGAGAAGCATTAGGAGAGCTCTAGCAAGGTCTTGGCCAGTGCAGACAGCTTAATTAGGGAGATTGTGGGGAAGAGAAGACACTTCCTACCATTCCACAAGACAGGAAAAAACCATGCGGAAAACACCTGAAGTCTCACAGGGCTACGTGTTTCTGGAATAGCCAGAAACACTGCAGTGACCCAGCGGACCAAGATCAGTGCTCTTGCAACCCCCTGATCCCAACAGCACACAACTTGCCCACTGGTTCACTTCTACCCACCCAGATGCAACCCCTGCAAAGCCTGAGCCACTCCCAGCAATGTTTCCAGCAGTTAAGTAACAGCAGCAATGCCTGCTCACTCTGCCCAGGGTTGCAGGGAGGTAAACACTGACTTAAGGAAAAAAAAGAAAATTAAAAAGGAGAGACAAAAGAAGGGAAGAAACGGGAAGAAACTGTTCAGCACCAATAAAAATTGCAAAGCATAGAAAAGAGGCTGAGCTTGTCCCCATCCTCTAGGAATAGAGAAAGAGAGGGTTATGGAGGGGTCACCTCCACTATGGGAGCATCGCGTGTACGCAGCACGTGCCCCAGTGCTGTGGCTCACATCTCAGGGCTGCAGCATCTCTCTGGTTTGCAACCCAGCGCGGGGGGGACCAAGTCTCGGACCTGAACAGTGCTGGCGAGCAGCAGTTCAGCTGCTGACACATCCAGGCTCATACACAGCCCCAGCAAGTCTGGTGCCCAGCAGCACTCAGCTTGGCTCAAACACACACCAGCTTGCAGGGGGGATAGATGCCACAAAAGAGGGAGTACAAAGCACAGGGTGAGGAGCAGAGAAAAAAAAACCAGCCAGTGATACATGCCCCTAAGCTGTAACACTGTGAATTTTTTTCACATGAGACGATCTAGTACAGCATGTGAAAGCCTGAGCAAACCAATTCTCCCTGCTTCTCCCAGTTCACCCCTCTCCAGACAACACACACATCCCTTTTTGAGGCTGCAAATATTATCAAACCCATGTCCTTAGGTGAGAGAGAGACAAAACCCTTTCCTTTAGTACACGTTCTTCAGCTTCAACTCTTGAGCCATCAGCATGTCCCTGCACAAAGGATGGCCAGGGCAGATATACTTGGGAGACTGTAGTTCTCCTTTCCATTCAACAATACCTCTTGGCCCCATGACAGGGAAAAGCTTGCACACACCTCCACTCAGTTTGCACTTGGAACCCTGCCTGGACAACACCACCATGCACAGCCTTACTGGTCACATACTCCCCAGAAACCAAGCTGAGCAGGTATGAGAGCAAATCATGACTTACTAGGCACACGGTTGATAGCTTTCAGGGGTCTCAGGACACGGACAGTACGGATTGCAGACAAGTTAATATTTTGGAGATCCAGGGAGTACTCCACCATCCTGCAGAAGAGGAGAGAGAGAAAAAGTTTAAAAGAATCCAGACATTTGATTTGAGCCACATAGTCATCATTTCTTCATTGAAGAGTTTCTGAAAGTCATGGAGATGAAGCCTGAATCTTTGGGAGCAAAGCTGAAGCCTCTGGAAGCAGGACTAGAGCCTACAGCTCCCCTGGTAGAAAACACAGCTTGTCCTCAGAAAGGCAGCGAGTAGTGAGTATGCCACGTAGATGCAGGCCAGAAGCTGCGATAACACTTACCTGCTGTGACCATCAGGAGGGGAAGGAGCTGCATGAAGGTGCCCCAACAAGGAACATGAGTTCCTGGCAAGGACACGAATGCAGGGTGGACATTCCCCATGAGACCAGGAGGAGGGAGTCTCTGTAGCTGTTTTTGCTGTATGTTACCTGCAGCGCAGCAGGGTGCTCTCCATACACCTCTCATCTCACAGTGCAAGATGAGGTCCCCAGAGGCAGCTTCAACTAATCTGTTTTACTTCATGTCAAAGCAAGCTCTATTTAAAGTGGTAACCACTTAGGCTAGGTGGGAAAGCTTCTCCTGTAGCTCTAAATCACTCCTTTCTGCAACCAACCAAAAGCAGAAAAGCCTAATTTTAGGACATATGCTAGACCTTAGCTTTCCTAACTGAACAGCATGCTCCCTAATTAATCTCAAAGTGCAAATAGCTATGACTAATGCACTGGCTTTGCTGCAAGAGCAGCAGGTGCAGGTGAAAAGAGTGACCTAGCCCAGTATCCCTTAGCCCAGTGCTCCCCTCCTTGCCCAGTAACTTGCCTGTCTCTTGGAAAGCATGGTGAGAAACTGGATTATACTAACCATTTACATTACCCAGCAGTTTCCACCTGAGGATCTTAAAACATTTTGCATGTTCTAGTGAACATAGATGCATGAGACCTCCAGGAAGACGTGGGCTGTTGTCACCAGCTTCCCCAAGGTGACTCTGATGTGCAGAGGGGATCAAGTGGGTGACAAAGTTGACAGGTGAAACAGCAGCAGAGTGAGGGCAGGAACTGCTTCGCCTGAATCTCTTCTCAGATGTGAATAATGAAGCTACAAAAAGTCCCCTTTCCTTGGCCTTTCAACATGCTCAGGGGATAGGGAGTGATCAGGGGATGTGGCCATTTGTTAGTACACCCCAAGACCATTATAATTTATATAGAAAGACCCACAAACCAATAATCCAGTAACTTGAAGTCCACACAAATCCCTCTGCCCAGGAACCACTGAGGAGTGAATCAGAGAGCCTAAATGAGACATTAAGAAGGAAATAGGGTATGGCCAGTCTGTAAGAAATATCAGGGAGAAGACTTGAGCGACACTTGAATGAAACGGACTGTTACTTCTATTGATCACCCTCTTCACTCAAAAGGACCTTGAAGATCAAATGTCTAGTTCTCTGTCTACACCTTTCAAAAAAAGGACTTGACAAAAAGTGATAGATTTTCAAACACAAGGGGGTATACCTGTCAAAGTGTTGTGATTATTCTCTCTCATGCTCCCTTTCTTTCTCTCCCTCATTCCTTTCACTCTGTTCTCTCATGCACTTTTAGGGTAATTGCATGAAATAATTCTTCCTCTGAAATGCAATGGCATTCATTTGCCTCCCTGAAGCTGTCAGTTCCACATACACTGAGTGCAGGCAGAAAGAAGGATTTCATGCAGATAATCAAAATACACACCCTAAAAAATGCAGACCCCAAAAAACCCATCCTAAAACAAGCAGCAAGTTTTAAACAGAAACAGAAAGCATTAGTGATAGGACAGATGCTTGGGATCCAGTCAGATGAAACTAGGAAGAGGGTACAAAAGAAGGAAGAACATGCACAGATATAAATGCACAGATGTGACTATAGAGCATCACACAAAGGATGTATCCATGGGGAGCAGATAAAGTGCAAAGGACCATCTGCAAGCACTGATCAACCTTGCTCCAAAAGCAAGACTACCTCATCAACATGCTATTGCTTCAGAATTAGACATGCTGAAACTTTGGAACTACAGTTATGGGCAAAGCACTGTACGGACATAGCTGTATTGCTCCCAAGACATGGGCTAACATCTTCTCACAGCACAAAGACTTGACATGTCGAGGCAGCTTCATGACTGAAGGAGTCCCTAGTCTGCACTCCATTGTAGGGAGTAGGCATATGCACAGGAAGATAAAGGTGTCCAAGCTTGGTGAAGTCCCACAGAACTTTCTTTCCTTTCCTAAAAAAAACACTTCTCCTTGAGTAGTGGGTTGAGGTGAGACCTTTGAAGGTAAAAAAAATTATTTTTGAGCTGTAGCAGGGCAACCTGAAACATGCTCTGTCAGATGCCAAACAAGCTCATAACCCCTGGATACACCTATTCTCAAAAAGCGGTCTTTTCTAAACTGCAAGGGACCAAGTGAGAAGTCCTGGAGGACACTATGTCCCTCAGAGAAACTGACCACAGAGGAACAGTACAGGGCTAGGGCTCAGATGAAATCAGCAGGCAGAGGTGACATCTTTTCTTAGACTTAACCATGCAAAATTAATTAAGAATAGAACCTCTGTTTAAAAACTTCAAGCTATGTTGCTGACATTACAACAGGAATAAACTTAGCCAGGTGCACATCACTGCCCTCTCCTTGCTGTAATAAGCTTGCCACCTATGTGGCACAGTCTGTGTGTCACTAGAAAATTAATAACTGAAGTTGTGAGTGTGGGTCCTTCCAGAGCAGAGCACATGCTACCCTAGCTGCAACCATGCAGTTCAGCCAGACAGTGAGCCAGTCTCCTGCAGCCCTTTATGACCACAGATTTGCTGTGATTATATTGCAAGTTTAGCTGGGGCAGGGGGGATGGGGGGGGAGAGGGAGAGACAGGGACCAAACAAACAAGCGAAACACATACAAGAATATGAACAGTCAATCACTCTGCCAATAAAACCAGTAGGCTGTTCACAGGGGTGGGTCAGAGAAGGGCAACAGTTAAATTTTTCAGAAAGCAATTTCTAACCAAACTGGACTCAGGTCTCAGCTCGCTTAGCAGACCACTTCTGCCTACAGATCTCCTCAGGCCTCCTGTCCTTAACTGTAATAACAGAGGCACACATTTAAATCCCCATGAAGGAGTTATGCTTGTTTTAGTCATGTAAATCATATCCAAAGCAACTCTAACACAATTCAAGTGCAATTTTGCATTACAGCCGCTCGTTCTCGACTTTTCATTCTCATTCTTTAACATCATCTTGTATTCACATTTCAATTTGCACAAGGGTAGCGTGCCCATACCATGGGAGACTGTAGGTGACTAGTGTGAAATGAAAGTCCATTCATTAAAAAAAAAAAAAAAAACCAAAACCAAAACCAACCAAACAACCAAAAAAACCCCACATACCTGTGTAAAAATTAAAAAAAAAAAATTAAAATAAATCAATCCTAATATTGTCTCCGTGCTCTAATAAAATGTGATCTCTAAGTAATTCTGCCGGAGTCTTTGGACATCTGCAGCATTTTGGGGATTGCCAGCCTAGCTGGTTTTGCTCTTATCTTTCTCTGGCCAGCCCTGCTCTCCCCTGCCCGGAAACCTTGTACACTTAACCCCCTCTGGGTTTGGGCTGTATTTGATCTCCTGCTGCCACACGTGGGGGTGGTCACAGGTTGATGGAGAGTCAAAAGGACTTGTTGCAAAAAGCAGTCAGCAAGAAACTGGCAGTGGATTTGTATCAGGAGTTTCACATCTTCCCCTGTCTGTATCTCAAGATCTTGCGATGGAGGATTAGGCACACAGTGCTTATTTGGACTTTTATTCAGACACCCAGCCTTCAGTGCTTACATCCTTATTGCACCAGCAACCTGGGGAACTGCTGAGTGTTCACAAACCAAAAGCGGGGAAATCTTAAAGCTAGTACAAAACAGTTGTCTCCTTATTAAACTCCAGAAGCTTTCCAGGCTCCTTGTCCTTGTTTTGTGGCATCTTGGTACCAGGAGCAAGGGTAGCCCCTACAACCTGACCGCCTTTCATCTAGTTCTCCTCTCTTTCTTGGCTGCTTTAAGCATGCTTTGTTTGTAAAAGCCTTAGTTACTTTAGGGTCCAAGGGCAGTCAGACAAAGTCTAGGATGTGGAATAATGCTGATAAACGTTAGCTTATACCCAGGCAAGTCTGCTCAGCTGAACACACAAGAGACCTTGAATTTAACAAAGACCAAACTAGCACAGGGAGCAAGCGAGCAATTTGTTAGCACACTGACCCTGTCCAGAAACCACCTGGTCTGGCATACCTCCGTCCCCTGCCAAGCCACTGAAGCAGACAGTGAGCACAAGGGGGCATGGAAACCACCATCAATGCAAACCTTCGCTACTCATGAGATCTCAACAACAGCAGAATAGCTTCATCAGCTACAGTTTGGCACTTGTTTTACTCCTCTGCACCCATGAGCTTGAGAGTGAGCTTGGATCTGTCTTGGCACTCTCCACTTCTCCAGCAGCACTGAAACTCAAGAGAGGAGCGATGCTCATTGCCCAACAGCAGAAATGCACAGCCAGTGTGGCTCTGTGCCAGGCTCAGGAGAGCAGACTGACCATCAGGATGAAGGAATAAAAACTAAGACTGTTTAAGGTAGACATGGCAAGAATATGAAACATGTAAGAAGATCAGAAAACTCAGACTTTATCTTGCCGTACCTGTAACCCAAGATAATTCACTTATGCAGTGCCTGGCTGGCATCTTCCTCATAATTACTTTTGGTGAAATCCATGATCAACAGTTCAAACATTACCATTTACCTCTTTGTATTTACATCTCCCTATGCTTTTATTCAGTCTTACTTTCCTAATCTCAGCTCCTGAACTTGCATTTCCTGAAAATCAGCAACTAAAAAACAATATTTTAAATTTATTCTGGAAGATTTTATGAAAAATACTGAGCCAGTATTCTTATGGCTTTTGTCAAATTCAAAAGCTGCCTAATTCCCCTTCTTTGATAGGGATTTTCAATTGAAATCTAATTAACCACAGTCTAATCAATTAATATTTCTTTGTCAAATAAATTTGGGTTTGGCACTGAAGCCAGAAATTTTGTGGCTATGACTGCCTAGCTATAATTTCAGTCTCAATGCAAAGTGAAACTTTTTCTGCCTATGGACTATTATTTGGTCTCTGCATCTACAAGCACCTGGGGTGACCAAGTCAGAAGACTGGTTGCTCTCCACTCTGAATTCCTGCAGCTTCTCAACTACATCAGGTTCATGTCAGGCTTAGACCCTTATGTCATGACTAGATGTGATCTAACCATTTTCTTCTATGTACAAGAATGTCTTTATCCTCAGCTCCTTGATTTGGCTATCAAATTCCACAAATTGAAATTTCTACCACTTCAAAGATTCAGAACATAGTCTTATATTTTCCCTGTGACTCCCAAGTTTGCCAGTTTTTCCTGTCTGAATTTTTAATTCAGATATCAGCATCAAAAGTTGGAGCTGATGTCTCTCCATTTACCGAAGCGTCCATCCCCTTGCTATGTAACCCATGTGTGAGCCATCCCACAGCTCAAATCTCCCACACTGAATTTTTGGGGTGGTGTCCCTAAATCCTCCCACCTCTGTATTACACAACAGGATGAGAGGAAAGCCTCCCTGCCTCTCCTCTGGCTTCAAAGACTGAGACTACAACACAGAGAAGGAGCAAAGCTGGTCTTCTCACTGTATAGTGCACTCCGATGGTCCTGTACAGACCTTCATGTATGAATGAGCTGTTCTGATGAAAGGAAATTAAAAGTCACGTGCTGCTTGAGATCCACCCAATCCTGGCCTTCTCTGGTCAGAGATGTAACAGTGGGCAAAGGACAGGGAGAACAAGGCTGGCCAGGCTCTTCCAGGGACTCTATTAGTTAAAACTGTGGTGTGTAAAACAGGGAGGGCAGGCAGTAAAATCCTTTTACTGGGGCCCAAAAACCGCATGGATCATGGGGACCATCAGTGCTGGAGCAGCAGCAGGGAGGCAGGAGGAATAGCACATTGTTGAACAGCTAGACTGTGGGACATGTGAGGCATTCAAGATACCTCCTGTCAGCCCTTGTGAAGGCTGGACACGCTCTGGCTTGTACACACAAGGCGAGCTGTAAGCCAGCAGACACTGGTAAGGGATGAATCCAGTCTCTTGCAAGCTCATTTGGAGACATCAGAAGCAGAGCCAGGAGATTTTGAGAAGGCCTGCCCAGGTGCTGGGCAAGAAAGGAGGGCTACTGTTTTCAGCACAAGTCTGCAGGTACAAGACACACATGTACTAATGGAGAGAAAAAACACACAGCACATGCAGACAAGCTACTTGTCAGCCCCAGGACTGCAGGGCTCCTGGATGGGACCTATATCTCAAGATTTATGTACCTTGACTGCCCTTTTACTCTACAGTTGGAGCCAAAGCCTTACTTGCCCCCAAAAGTCTTGGGAGCTATGGCAGAAATTAAAGACTCTTCCGAAGTGTCCTCTTTTCCCTGCTCAGAGATTTGTGTTGTGGCCCAATGCCATTTCTCTTGCCTGCTCACAGCTGCAATAAGGCACAACCTTTACTGGTGCATTGGCAATGGGCTTGGGCTTCAGACAGCATGGGGCACGCTAAGCACATCAGGGCTACAGTCACCTATGGACTCCTTAAAAATGTTGTCTGATGCTACCAGCTGATGGGTTATTTGGGCCTGATCTTTTGCTATATGGACATAGGTGGCTCTGTGATACAGAAGGTATAGGGCTGCTAGGCAGCCCCCAGCACTGAACCTTCTGTCAGCTTGCTTGATATATATACTTGAAGAGCAAGCCATGCAAGCATTTGCACATATCTGGCACAGTTTGGTTCCTTCAGGGCCAGGCCTCAAAATGCACCCTAAATAGATGAGCCGAACTCCTTTCAACACCTGACGTAGCAAGGATGGAGTAACATCATATGGGCTGTGTCTAGACATTACACAGCAAGCCTCTAAATTGCTCTGCAAACCACAGTGTACTCAGCTTAGTCTTGTTTATCTTTTTAAAGTTAGAGCTCATCATACTGTAAAAAGACAGCTCTCTGCTGACATAAAAGCTGAAAGATAGAAAAAAAATAACCACTGCTAGTAAAACAAGGACTGCAAAAATTACATCCCTTTCCCCCTTTTATAAATAATAATAATTAAAGAGGCTATACTTCTGATAGTAAAAAGACATTTCTTCAGGGAGTGATAGATCAATTACTAATTACACAGTCAGCTCCAGAGCTATGATGCTTAATATTCTTAAAAAAATAACCTGCAACTGTCCCCCCATCCAGTTGTTTTGGTTTGTTTTTTTTTTTTTTAATTGCTCTGCAAGCAAAAACTGCTGAAAGCTTCCCGAGCCTGTGAGACTTGTCCCTTGCTGCCTGGAATGCAATTATTTCACACCCTTGAACACTCAGATTTCTCTCCAAACTGTGTACTAAGAGAAAACGTCAGAGTTTCTTAATAGTTTCAGAGACATGATATGAAAAGACATAAGCAGGTTTTCACACTGTGATAAGAAAGCCAGAGGGACTTGCCAAGCTCAGATGACTGAAGATGAGTGACGAGGCCCCACTTTTGAAATCCAGGAGTCTGAACACAGGCTCTGAGCTTTGAATTTCATTGCTTAGAGGAAAAAAAAAAAAAAAAAAGAGGGGGGGGGGGAAATGGGTCTGCATTCTGCTGGGGTTGCCCTTTTTTTTTATTTTTATAAAGCTTAAGATTTACATGGTAGGTAATTAGCTTTTAGGGAGGAAAAAAAAAAAAGAGGAAAAAAATCAGAGGCAATAATTGAGAACTACACTTAATACAGGCAGGGTACCACTGCCTCCTTGTTTTGATTCTTTAGTGTGATTCATTTCATTCTGATGACTGCTTTCATTTCAATGCGTTGTACATCTATGGATATCTTTACTAGGAGAAAGCAAATTAAACAATTAGAATCATTATGGAGGAAAAAGTGTTGGGGAGGGGAGGGCTGTGCTTCTGATATTTCTGCCTTTGGTTAAGATGCTATTTAAGCCTGCTGCTTTCTGGTTTCTATCTTTATCCGATAACTGCTTGAAACACCTATTTTTTGTATTTATTACAGTTTTATTTAACTTGCCATAATTTTATAGAAACTTCCACTTGGCATTGAAGATTAGCAGCCAACTAGGATTTTTCTGAGCATTCTGCTATTTACACTGCTGCTAATAAGCATTTAATGGTCTGAGATTTTAAAGTCATAACTATGCAAATTCTGGCCAGGTCCCTGAAGGACCATAGTTAATTAAAAGCAAAGAGAAAGCGGAAGATTGGCAACACACTTCTCCATCTTGCAAGATTAAGGCCAAACTGTATGTTTCAGGCTAAGCAGCATCTTCCAGGCATGGAAGGGCACCTTGTGGTGCCAGTTTTGTTTCCTGGGAATGGGTAGGTTATTGAGGCTGAGCGGCTGGTACCTCATCCTTCAGAGAGCTGCCAGCCCTCTTTCCTGGGCTGAAATGCAGAGGGATTGACTTGGGGCTGTAAGTATAAACCAGTGGCTTCTCAGTAATTAGAGAGTTGGTCTTCACAAGTACACTCACTGATGCTGCACAGGTTTGAAAAGAGCTCAGACAGATGGATTCAAGAAGCAGCATCACAGTAGATTTATGGAGGAAAGGATGCAATATCTAAGGAATTAGGGGTTGTAGAAATCAAGGATAGTAGATAACTATCAGAAAGAGAAGGTAATAATAATAATAATAATAATACCAGTTAATAGAAAGCAAAATTTTCCAGGCTCCCAGTGGAAGCTGTGTAAAGCACTCCTGAAGAAGCAACTAGTCAAAAGGCACAGCGAGCCAGAAAAAGTGTTCTGCTTAATCTAAGGGGCTATCAGGCATGCCTGAGAAGGGATCTTCAGCTGTAGAAAGATGCCAGAAAACCATCTCCAAAGGCTACATAACTACTCAGAAAGGAAAGGATACTTTGGAAAAGAAATTAAGATTTCAGGACAGCTGTGCTGGCAGACTATAATTGAAATGATATTTTTAAGAAGCAAACGTAAGAAGGTTTTCACATTTCCAGAACAGTATTTGCCAATGATGATGGGTTTTGAAAATACTTATTTTCTTATGAGATGCCACAGATTATAGACAATTTCTCAAAATGGACAAAAAATATTCAGCTGAGCTCCTTGGTTGTCCATCCTGGCCAATAGGCAAAGATGATGATAGTAGTGAACTGCTGGTTTGGCCAGATACATAGGGCAGGAGACTTGCAAAGTGCTGGGCTACCTCTGAAGAAACAGAAGTATTAACCAGCACTTCATTAGAAGAATTAGTTTTTAGGGAACAGAGATCGACAAGTCAGGAGATTGTTAAATGAAAGACTAAAGGGGAAAGTGATGAAATTAGGAATAAAGTTAATTCTTACAGGACCTCCATGTCATGAATAAAACTAATCAAGTTACCCTGTAAAGAGAAGAAAAACGGTATCATCTATATAGCAGTGCTGGGGGTCTGGGTAATAAAGAGAATAGAAATTGTTCATTTTATGAGCATAAACAGCCTAAATGGCATTAAGCCTGGTGGCAAGATCTGCATGAAAGGAATATTAAAAACAAGGTTTTTAACCTAGATAGGGAGGCTCAAGTGAGGGGGGGGGGGAAGGGGGGAAGTAGTGCACACTGTCAAAAATGGCATTTTCTAGTACAGAATCAGAGAATTTGGAAATGAATATTTATGGATTAATTTTCTGCCATATAAAGTAGAGAATTCTTCCTGGCTAGAGAAATGGGCTGACAGAAGCCTCATGAAATTCAGCTGACAAATGTTAGGTCCTGCAGCTGTGCTGGACTGGTCTGCTACTTAAGGTCTCATGGTAGTGACTCTGATGAAATGGACTTGTGGGTCCTGAGGGACAGTAGGCAACACAAGGTCCATGCAAGGAAGGCTGATGGCATACCAGTCAGAACCAACAGGAGTGTGGCCAGTAGATGAGGGAAGATCTGCACTTGACAAACCACATCTAGAATAGCACATTCAGTTTGGGGGCCCCCAGTACAAGAAAGATGTTGATGTACTGGGACAAGCTCAGTGGAGGATCAGCAAGATGCTCAGGCACTGGAGCACTTGCCCAGTGAAGAGAGGCTGAAGGCTTGTTCATTCTGGATAAGAGATAAATTTGGAGGGACCTAACAGCAGCTGCTTGGTACCTACAAGGAGGTCAGTAAGGAGGTGGAGTCGAGCTCTTCATGGTGATGCATTTCAGAACAAGACACAATGGACATAAATCCAAGCAGGGAGGGAGAGATTCAGACTAGTTACAGAGATAAATCAGTAGGGGGGCTGGGCCATAGAGAGGTGGTGCAATCTCCATCTGTAGTGGTTTTCAAGACTTGACTGGAAAACTCTGAGCGACCTAACTTAAGTTAGTTGTTGACCCTCCTTTGAACAAGAAGCTTGGACTAGAGACCTCACAAGGTCCTTTCCAATCTGAATTATTTATGAATGTGATTAGTTATGTGCTGATTACACTGGAAAACTGGCTGACTAGTTCTCTTGGCATAGGTCTATAATTCATAGGAGAAAAACTCTCCCCTTAGCCAACTGCAAGAGTTGAATTCAGGCAACGTTGGGGACATTTAAATATCCTTGCAATTTCCCAGCATTTACAATGCTGTGCCTTACAATGTAAAGAAAATTACATGTAAGGATAGAAAGATTGTCTATTAAGTGCTTTTTCATTTGGGTGGGAGGTTTCGTTTGTTTTGGTGGTGATTTTCTGATTTTGTTTTTGGTTTGTTTTTGTTTTGGTTGGTTGGGGTTTTTTTTAAATCACAGAACTTAAAAGCTAGGACTACTTGATTATGTGTGTTATGTTCAGATCAAGTAAGGTCATCAACAGTACTAGATATAATTAGTGGATTAGAGAGACCATAATCATGAAGTCGAAGACACACAGAAACAGTCATTGATCAAACTGGTCAGGATGAAGACTTTAATTCATGAACAGTCAAATGGCGTTTAGGAATATTTATCAGGTATCCAAGAAGCTTCAAGAGAGACAATAAAGGTAAACAGCTAAAAAGATGGTACAATGTAAGTGAAAGTAAAAGCAGCAATGTAATAGCAAGGGATACCAATTAATATAAATTAGGAGATGGAGATTGTAGAAAATTTCTAAGAGAATTGAACAAGCACAGAGTGGTATGGGTTAATCACTGTCAGAAGAAAACAGGATTGTCATGAACAGCTTAAAAAGGCAGAAAACTTTAAAAAAGTTCTATGGGGAAGGTCAAATGATGTATATGTACCATAGATGATAATGAGCTAGTTTCAGCTCCAGCTGTGATCAAATATTTAGGCTGTGTCTATCAATATAGGGATATTCTAAGATAATCAGGCCTGGACAATTTATATCCAAGAGTTTTAAAAGAGATAACCAGAAAAGATCTAGACCAGTACTGATGATTTTTGAATAGTCTCAGAAAACTGGGAAAACATCCAAGGGTCAAAGAAATTCTCATGTTCTGCCAGTACTTTAGAAACACAAGGATATCAGTAGACTGACTGAACTGATGATGACCACAGTACAGCAATGAAATTGCCAATATGCAGCTTTGATAGATTATGGATTAAAAGGTGTATAATAAAATTAACCATAACACAGGTTTAAGGAAAAATAGACATCATCAAACTAATGTGCTATAATTTCTTATGAGATTGTAAGTCTGGTTCACACAAGTAATTATGTTAATATGGCTCAAATGATATGGAACCATCATGATGTACATTAGCTATAAGAAAGACTGGCTAAGTAATAAACCTCACATATAACAGTAAATGGGGACTCATTCGTGAGCAGATGTACTTCTGTAATGCACAATTCTTGCTGCTCTGTTCTTTATTTATTTATCACAACCTGGCAGAAAAATTAAAATAAAAATCACTGATGGATTTTGCAGTTGGAGCATATTTTTGGGAGAACAGAAAAGAAATGAAGAGGACAAGGCAGGGATATAGAACAGTATGAACTGCTTTGGAAATGCAAATAATACGTATTCCAGTGTAAACAAATAGAACAGCATACATCTGGGAACAAAGTTTGCTTTTCTGGCTAATAGGAAGGTATTTTCTCTCTTCAGAAGAGGAGACAGAAAAAAGCCATCCCAGCCAAGTAAGGTTGGAGCCAACGGAGAAAGCAGCTGAATGAATTGATAGAGAGATGAATTGAGAGAAAGGTGATGTGATTGATTAGATGGGCTATTGCAATATTTAGCTGTAGGAACTAGGAAATTTCAGTCTGGAATAGTGAGACAGTATTACCACTGAAGCAGCTACACAGAGTACCATGTCTTGTTCTGAAGGCCAACACTTCTAAAAGCTGTTAATAAACACTGGAAGTATCTCTCAAAATATAGAAGTCATGCTATTCCTCTCATTAAAGGCAAGGTCAGGATGGGATTTGACCACAGTTTGAGATCTATGTGGCAAGCTCCAGTGTGATAATGGAGAAAGGCAAATACAGGACATTTTCTGAAAGATAGACCAGCCTCTCCTCAGCCATTGGACTCCAAGAAGCAAGTAGTTAAGGAAAGATTTTGGATTTATTTTGGGCATGCACTTGTAGTCACAATCATCCCCCAGCCACATAGGGAAGCCCCATTTCTCTTGACCTACCTACCTATCTACACAAGTAAAATGCATGGTAGAACACATTGTGGGGATGCTGAAATAGACAGAGACAGGCATAATTCTGTCCACAGATCGTTAATTACAGATCTTGGCTCAAGAGAGGCAGAACAACCACTCCCTGAGTGGAATTAATGCCATGAGACCATGCAGGTTACATGAATTCACTCCTTGCACAAGGACACTCCCAGAGGGAAAGCGACATCATCTTCAACTGCACATGAAGACAACTGCCTTGACAAAGAAGAGTGAGCAGAAGAAATTCCTCAATTGTGGTTTGTTCCCCCCCCAAAAAAAACTGCCTGGCTTAAAACGTTGATCATTGCTAGCCCAGAAATAAGTGACTCTTCTCCTAAATTCATGCTTGTGTAGACACTGGCTGACATTTCCAATATGATTAGTGTTTGCATTGTCTCAGCTTTCAAAACATAGTAGGCTCTCAACTTTAGGAAGCTGCCTCTCCAAATGCACCCATCATTGTGGCAAAAACATGACAAGAAACAAGACCTAATCACAAACGCAGAGAAAGGGACTCCCACCAGGGCAGATGGTGATCAGCACAGTCTACTTGAAACGTCTGGGAATCTGCAACCTCTTGTTGCCAGCAAGCAGTTAGGAAGTGGAGCATTAGCAAGCAGAGTCTGCAGCCCTAGCTGCTTATATGCACAGGGGTATCAACATTCAACCCAAATTACCTCACTTGGTTTTAAGGAGCTCTGAGGGGAACAATGAAGAAGAGTGTTGACTTAAGACTGTTCTTCATAAAGGGTTAGAAAAAAACCCCAAAACATGTTGAAGGTAGCTGGGGGAGGAGTGTGTGAGAGGGGAGAAAGTTCTGGTGATGTCAGCTTCTATCACCATGGAAACTGAACATTTTTAGTGACAATGGAGTCTTCCTCCTTGAGCTGCTGGGTTGCGTGGGGAGCAGGGGCAAGCAGGGCAGGGGCACATGAGGGAATTCAGCTAACAAGCTATAGCTTCTGGCTTTCCAAGGAAGAGAGGAGAAATGAATGTCTGAATACATGGTTTATGTAACCAAAACACCGTATGGGGCAATAGCAGCAAATACTCATTATGCTCTTTGATAAAACATGCTGTCATGCAGCTAGAGAGATGGACATATCTCAGCTGCCCAGGAATGCCCAACAGAACTGTCCCTTGCCTGCACTTTGCTTTGCCATGCTACAGCTTATTCTTCCAACTTTTGCTGCCTCATTGGTGTTTATTTGGAAAGGGAGATGGGAAAAGAAGGGGCTGGGAAGTGCTGTCATTATTGAAGCTGAAAGAAGCTGCACTTCTAGGCAGTGCACTACTTCTGTATATTATGGGCATCTTCTTGAGAGGCATATTTATGACCTCCTTTGCAGGCAATGAGAGTTCAGATCCATGAAAAGGAGAAGTCCTTTAGGGAAACTGATTAGCCTCTAGTCAGGATCTGGCTCAAATGGCATGAGAAAACCTGCAAGATGCAGGATGTCTTCTCTTAATCAGAATGTTAAGGCAGCATTTGGACCCAGAGTGAGCTGAAGCCATGACCCAGGTGTGGGACAAATCAAAAACAGCTTGGGCTAAATTAGAGGTTAAATAAAAGCCTACAGTCTGTATGTAAGGGCAAGTTTGAGTCTTGGATTTGATTTAAACAGTGCAGACAATTTTAATGAATTTCAAAGAATAATGAATTAATAACCACAAGCTTTTATAACTCAAAATATATTATGTAGTCATTAGTTCTATATAACTAAGTGGAAAAATCTTTCTTTAGCAGAAGTCTTTTGAGATCAGATATTCTAATGAGATTACTATCATTTTAGCCTGACACCTCATGAGGATGATTGTACAGAAATCAGGAAAAAAATTTTTTTTTCCAGTTTTGGACTCTAAATGAAAAGTCCTTCACACTGACTATTTTAATCTAAGCAGTTGATTTTAAGTCTTCTTGGCATTGAAAGGAGTTCAGATATGAGCTTTTTTCATAGAATGGGTATCAGATGCACAAAAGACACTCTCCTCAAACTCCTGCCAGCAATAGCAACAGAGGGAAACATGCTGTAAATGAGGTTTACTCCCTTTTCATCTAGGTAGCATAGATTTCACTTGCTTCCTGCATGGAGTAAGTAGTTGACCTCACCCTCTTTCATTTATCATTGCCACACTGACTTCATCCTCTCTCCAGATAGCACCATTCACACAGCATTCTTGCAGGGACACCAGGCAGAGTGAAACCCCCAGTTCCCAAGACTTTTACCCTAGACACCAATGATCACCTGAAGCAGAGCCTTCCCCACAGCGTACCACAGCACATCACCCACACAAAGATGCACTGTAATCTCCAAGATTCCCCTTTCAAACACATCTGTTCTTTCCTTTCCTGCTTCAAAGGCTGCTGTGGTAGAGTCTCATTTTCCATGCATCCAGTCACCAATGATTTTGCCATCAGGAGCACAGTCTACAACATACAATCATCTGGCTTTTTTCACCACCCTGTAGCAGGTGCTTTAACTTAGTCTTTCCTGATGAACTCACAGTCCCTATGCTGGGCCATCTTAAATGATATGCTAATCACAGCAGGCTCAGCCACAAGAAAGGTCTTCCCATCTCCCATGCATTGTGTTAATTCACAAAAAGCTACAGCTTTCATCTGCCAGTCTTCCTTTCATGCACAGACTGGCCAAGAATCACATTTCAAACTTTTACAACTAAACTGAGTTTGAAAAATCTCCACTCCCCCTAGCAGCAAACAATTACACGCTCCTCCAGAGGGAACAACTTTCATGTCTTACTATAGAAGAACTGTGTCAAAAGCAAATATAAAGACAGTGCCACTCTGCACCACAGGGGAAAACTCTGCAAAGTGAGCTTGAACTCATGGCTGGCTCAGTCGGTAATGCACACACATCCAGGTGACAGCAAATGTGGGTAATTTCTTCCTATGAGGAAGAGGAAAGTTGGGGTTTCTCTCTGAAAAAGCATTCACTTGTTTGCTCTGAGAGCAGTAATTTTACATATGTATTATATTTCTGATTTTTTTTTTAACTATATCACAAGGCAACATAATTGAAAATGGACAAATTCCAAAAAATAGCACATGCCCACTGGTGTCAGAGATAGACATTTTGCTGTGATTCTATAGGCAAATCCTGGTAGGCTTTCCACTTCATAAAAGCAGAGGGAAAATTAGAGCTTCACCATAGCAACTTTGATGCAAAAAAAAATAACCACTCAAACGTCAAATTGTCCCAACAGCACTGTTGACAAGTCCAGTGCAATACAAAGATAAAAACCCAGCGTAACAAAAATTACATTCCTACCTTCCAAACACTACTGCTGGAAATAGAGAAGCTATCTTGGTTCTGGTACAAGTTACACTTCTTCCACTCAGACTTTTTTAAAAAAACCCAACCAAACAAAAATTTTCTAGGCTAGCTCTTCAGCTGGTACAAATTAACATCTACAGAATCTGTGCAAGATATATTGCAGCACATCAGCTGGGGAGATAAGCTACCCTGTTTACTGTTTTTTGATAGACTGCTAACCCCAGCATGTCTGATTGCAGTTTGGCAGATGCACAGGAGTAGCACAAGAGTAGAAACTTTCCTCTTAGTTACAGCATTTCTGTTCCATACAAGACTCCAGCAACCATAGAATAGACTCATAAACTATCAACCTACCCAGCCATGACAATAAAGAAATCCAGGCGGTTCCAGG
Source organism: Megaceryle torquata (assembly GCA_024611175.1). Taxonomy (NCBI): domain Eukaryota; kingdom Metazoa; phylum Chordata; class Aves; order Coraciiformes; family Cerylidae; genus Megaceryle; species Megaceryle torquata. The sequence goes on along the minus strand of JANIJG010013195.1, from coordinate 83,891 downwards.
TATCTCCAAGGTAACACTTCTTGCCAAAGATGCCCAGGGCCACCATCTTTAAGACCATTTCCATGGCAAAGAAGATGAAGATGAAATCATCAAATACCTGTCAAACAGAAACACATTTGATAAGCATTCTCAGCCTTGGACTTTAAAATGCAGAATGTGAGAAATACAAATTTCAGTCCTGTAAATGAGTTAGAGGCAGGGCTGGAAAAGCTTCTTCCATGCAGCCCTGGCATCACAGCTTCCTGCTGTTCAAGTAAGCAAGGGGCTTTTATAGTTTGGTGGGGTTTTTGTTTGGTTGTTTTTTTGTTTGCTTTTTTGTGTTTGTTGTTTTGGTTTTTTTTTTTTGTTGACCATCCATTCCCCTCCCACCCCCAAATGGTGAAGTAATTGATATAGACTCAGGGACTCCTTACATGGACTTGAAACGAGGTGTTGGCCCAGCACCAGCAGGTCCAAACCTGGCCAGGGAAACATGGTCCTTCCAAAATCTTCCAGGAGGGATTTCTCATCACCCCACTGCAAATGGCTCAGATGCACAGCTTGGACAGCACATATCAATCACAGACGGAGGCTTCATATTTCTCAACATGTCAGCCTCAGCAAGTTTACAAGTGACAATCTTTGCTGTCACCTCTTTGGGGAAACAGCAACCACAGCTAGTGCATTTATAAGTTGGATGTTCCCATAGCCCTTCTTGACATACCTTTTGTATCTTCTCCCTTTGGGCATCCCGAATGCTACATTACATGTGGGCTCAATATGAACCTTGCTCCTCAAAAAAGTAGCAAATGTATTAGAGGCTGCTATGCATCTCCTGCCTGGATGCTGTAACCTTAGTTATTTCTCCCTGGATTACCTCTGAGCTACATATCTTATAGCTGTCTATATCAGGAAACCCCTATTTATGAAGAGGATTGGGAATGTTAGTGACTGTTCTGTATTACATAGAGATAAGTGAAATGCACTTGTGGCTTTCTCACTACATTCCCTCCTCAAAGCAAGCTCTTGCCATTTTGTCACAGGGTATCTCACTGCCAGGGACATTCTTGACAACTTGTCTGGAAAGGTGCTGCCCATGTGCTGGAGAAAAAAAAGTGTTAAAAATTGTGGCTTAGACCAAGATACCAATACAACAAAAAGGAAGTTTGCTTACCTGCAAGATTTTACACCTGTCAGAAAGGCAGTCCATGTCCTCACATGGCTGGTACATCCCCAGGGTGACGCAGTTTAACAAAATCACCATCATGCTGACACACTCAAACCAGGTAGGAAAAAGTAGTCAAGGAAGACTTCTGTCAAAGAATTAGGGCTCAGATAAACTTGTTCTAGGCTTGGGGTGACAAAATAGGAAGATTAAGGGAAATAGCTACTAGTAGGCTGATTTATTACATGCTTCTGCTCCATTCCCCCCCCCCCCCCCAGTTCCTCACTACTCCTTAGTTAAGCCAAAACTCTTTTGAAATGGGGAAAAGTAGAGGTAGCAAAGCTCTGAGGTATTTGCACAGTTCAAGTCATTGCCATAGTTAAATATACACTCATTCTCTCTCCTCTCCTGTTGGTTTGCCAAGTCCCTTCCCTCACTAGTTTACAGAATCTTCCAAATATATGGAAGAGAATTGCCATGGCAGCCTATACTCAAATGGAGAAGAGATCTCTCTGATCTAGGAATTTAAATCAAAATAGACAGATAGATCTCTCTCTGAACCTAGTGATTACTGGCCTTCTAGGAAGGGAGTACAACACAAGGCTAGAAGCCTCCTTTTATTCTGAGAGGAACTTGGAAATAAAGAGCTGCCATATTGGAACAGGTCAATAGTCCATCTAATCCGTTATTCTGCTTCCAGCAGTGACCCACACCGTAAAAAAACTCCACAATGTGCCTAATTAAGTTATTCAGTAACCACGGGGGGAAATTGCGTTTCTGACCCCAGCTGGTGGTCGGTTTATGCCCTAAAGCATGAGGATTGATAGCCCTTATAATTGTTTTCTCAGCTACACTAGAATCCCTGCAGATGCGTTTCTTATTCATTTGAATCCTTTGTTGATAATCTTACTAAAATATCTGTTTCGATAATAGTTGGCAGCCTTGAGCTACACTGGGTAATTATACTTTACTTTAAAAATTGTTTTCTTCTATGTATTTTTAATTTGTTGCCTTTTAATTTCAAGTACCACTTCATTTATGTATTACAGAAGAGGATAAATATGGTGTATTTATGTGACCTTCTCTGTGCTCTCCACACCTTCTACCCACTTCCTCTTCACCATCCCTCTCCTCCTGAAGGGGTCTTAAGACCTGGTACACACTTATCCAAAAACTCATTTACACTATTTTAGTTCTAAAACCAGACACATTTCTGTGATATCTTTCTAGCATTTGCATTGCAAAGCAGTGATGTAGATCTAATGAGAGGGGACCTCCAACCTCTTGCAGAACCATCCTTCTTGGGTATTTTAACACACATCACACACATATCTGCTCAGTTTCCATTTTCAGAAATTATTTTATTTGGCTTAAAACAAGAGAATCAAGAAATTATCCATCTAAAATACAACCCATGGAGCACACTCATTTTCAGTCCTTACAGAACTGAATGCAAAACAGTGGCCTGTATCTCTGGTCACTTCTGAAAGACACTCACCATCTATGGTTCATTCTGAGCAACTCTCTTGTGTTCATTCTCTGACAGTGATTCATGACTAATCCGTACAATCTGATCTAGAAGATTATTAATTCTTTCTCTTCTCCCCCACTTGGTTTACAGTGAGCTACCTTCAGCTGCAAAAAATCAGACAAGAGCAGGGCACTAGCTTACTGTGCCAATCATTCTATGAGGTGGCTTCAAGAACATGTTGTCACTATTCCCCACTAAATTAATCCCAAGTGCTGTACGAAACAATGTACATGGTGCCCACCCTCAATGTAGGCTTCAAAACCAGAGGCCATTTCTGAGAGAAATACACCAAAAAGGCATGAATAAAATGTTTTCTGACAGAGGTCTACACAGCACAACCTCAGCTTTCTGCCTTTGTCTCTCTCACACATTTCTTTAATGATCTTATCCAAAGCAATCAAAGAGGCCTGTATTACCTCCCACAGGTTTTTTAGGTAAGACTTCACTTTTGTTCTGGACTTTTCAAACCCTGTTTGACATCATCTTTCACAGAATTACAGAACGGTTGAGCTTGGAAGAGGCCTCTGAAGGTCATCTTCTCTAACCCCTCTGCTCAAATTAGCATCAGTTACAACAGATAGCACAGGGTCACATCCAGTTGGGTTTTGAGTATCTCCAAGGAATAAGGCTCCAGAACCTCTCTAGGCAACTATCCACAGTTTGGTTCAAGTTAATTATCCCAAGCAGCTGCTGGCCCAAGCAGTTGGGAGGGGCTGCAGCTAGGAGGGCTCATAGCCAGGACAAACAACCAAACCAGTCAATGGGATATTCAATATCATGCCTGCTATATATAGAGGGAGGGGCTCATGGCAGGGGCACCTGTTTTCAACTCATTCTAGTGTGCGACTTGAGCTTGTGGATAGAGCAAGGAAAGCAGCTTCTCAGGTACTGGTAGAACCTCATGGTTTCTATCACTTGGTTTGTGTGTTACTTCATTAGCATTACCACTGTTTTTTTGTGTCTCTGTGTTGTTCTATTAAACTGTCCTTATCTCAACCCACAGGGTTTCATCTTTTTCTTCCTCCCGATTTTCCTTCCCATCCCACAGGGGCTGGGGGGAAGCAGTGGGTGAGCAGCTGCATGATGTTTATCTGCCAGCTGAGGTTAGGCCAAAACAGCAACATGCTCCAGAGTTTGATTATCTACACAGTCAGTTAGCATTTTCTTATATTTAAATAATTATTTTAAATAATTTA
>JANIJG010013195.1:51025-72540 GCA_024611175.1 Megaceryle torquata | reverse complement strand
GCAGAATGGCCTAGGTTGGAAGGGACCTTAGAGATCATCTAATCCAACCTCCCTGTCATGGGCAGGGACTCCTCCCAACTAGATCAGGGTACACAAGGCTCTGTCCGACCTGGCATTGAACACCTCCAGGGAGGGGGCAGCCACAGCATCTCTGGGCAATTTATTCCAATGTCTTGCCACCCTCGTGATGAAGAATTTCTTGCTAAAATCTAATCTAAGCCTATTCTCCTTCAACTTAAGCCCATTTCATCTTGTCTTATCAGTCAATGAGGGCTTTCGAGGGCTTTCTCCCCTACTACTTTACAGCAAATACAAAAGGATGGTGGAAACATCTGTCTTAGATTAAGAAGCCATTTCCCTGGAGACCAAAAACAGGTAGAAGAAACCTTACCAGCACTGAAGGTTTAAAGCCCACTAAACACTCCGTCTTCCTGTTCCTTTACTTGCACTGGCCTCTGTGTTCATCACCATTGCCCCTATAGTCCATCTTAGTTTTCGGATGTTACAGATTGCTTTTTCCATTCTTCACAACTTCCCACCAGGCTCTGGCAAAGGTCACAAGTCCAAGCTGAGCTCCCAGGGATGCACAACTCGAATATGTCTGAATGGAAGTACACCTTTGATGAAAGGCTGTCTTGACTTGCAGGAATGTGAAGATGACCATGAAAGAACAAAGAACAGATTATAGACCTTCTCACCATTTACAAGGTGCAAGTGTCCTTCTGCACATGAGCTTTGGTCTCTGCAGGTTCCAGGGTGGTATCCTGTACCCCAGCACATCACCTGGTGAAGGATGGGGAAATGAGAACCTTGCTCCTCCAGACAGCCAGTTTCCAAGGCTAACTGGTCTTAGGTGATACTCTGACTCCAGTAGCAGTTCTGAATTAGAAAGGCAGAAAGATGGGATAAAGCCACTTGACCTTTCTCCCTTCTCCCAGCCACACGATGCTTTCAGTGGATACTGCATCACTAAATCATGTGCTTGATGCTTAGCTTAGCAGGCTTTTCTGATGAGAGATTCACTACATAAAAAAGTCATGTGGTGACAAAGCTTTGCAGCAAAGTAAATAAAGATTAATTCAGAAGTGTAAGGAATGCTTGTTAAGGTCACTCAGAAGAAATTGCATACAGTCTAAGCAAAATGCAGGGCAATAACAGAAAGAGCTGGGTATGAGCTCCTCTTTTTAGTTTCATTATTAGCTATAATTAAAATTAATAATTTTCAGAATTCCAAGATGCTACCACACCCTACTTCACATGCACATTTTTCCCCGCTCACTGTTTTTTTTTTTTTTGAAGGCCTGTAGCTGGCTCCTTTGTCCTGGTTCCCAGTGGGTGTGCTGGAAGAACTGGCACTACTAGCCTGCAGGACGGGCTGATTGCAAATGGCTGAGCCAACCTGTCTCAGCAGATAACTGGAAGCTAGGAGCTCCAGCCAGCGTGAAGCCTTGCAGCATCTGCTGGAACCTCCTTGAGAACACAAATGGGCTGTGGATGGCCTCCTGAAAAGGAAGCTTCTGATGTGTACATGTGACAAAGGTACCTACAAGTGGCTGGAGAGATGCTCTTTATTTAAGCTTTTCATCTGAGTAGATGAATGAACAGATGTGCCAGTACTCTCCTTGTACATCTCTCTTTTCCTTTCTTCCTTTTAGATCCTGCAACAAAGTGCACTCAGCAAAAATGGGATTATTAAAACCATCCAGTGCTTCCTTCAAAACACTAGGTAAACTTTTATTAATTTCCGCAAATTAATACACACAGCACAAAAATTTTGCTACTGATAAGAAAGCAAGCAGAAGAGGAGCAGGTTTTTCCAAAGTGGCACCTGACTTGGGTTCTCCAATACACAAGCTTCTTAGAACCTGCTTTTCACAAGTATGTAATACTTATTTCTAATACAGCCGACAAGAACTGTCAAACTCCAAGACTCTGAGCATCTGGCTCCCAGTGCCTCAAGTTAGATGGCCGAAGATCAGAGTACCCTTTAGAAAAAACATTACCCAGAGATATCACAGTAAGTCACTGTCTGGGACTGCATTAAAATTCAGGCTTTCCTGACACCCAGTACATATTCACTAAACCCCTCAGCTTTCTGGCTAGCTGACAGATTGTACCATGCCAGGGAAAGGAGCCAACGTGACTCATGCTCAATCACTGCGATGCCGACAGTATTGAGTGCTGTTTTAGGGAGGGTTAAATGCTATGAATGTGCTAAGCATTATCAATATTAAAATATTATTAGTATTATTTATGAGGTATCTCCACGTGTCCTAGATGATACCAGCCAAGATCGAATTCAAATTATGCAAAGTGTTACATAAACATGCAGTAAAATACGCTGCCTGCTCCAAAGACTTTTTCATCTAACCGAACAGGACAGGCTAACGATGCATTACAGTCTCTGCTTTGCACACAAGAAGTCAGAGCATAGAGAAATGAGTGGATTTTCCCAAGGGCAGATAGGAGACATGGGGCACAGCTGGGAACCGAGCAAGAATCTCCAAATTTGTTCTCCAGAGTGTTTGACCCAAGATCATTCTCCATCTCAACTATAACCGCATTTGATGAGGACAATGCCCACAGGGAGAACAGTTCTCCCATAAATCTTTCCCGAGAACAAAGGAAAAACGTGTCCAAGTTCCACTTTATAGAGGCAAGTAATGTACTGCATATAGATTACCATATACGTAGGGCTCCCTGCACCCATACAGTGGTCTCTGACTGTTCAGGTGTGCCGTGCACAGACAGGACCCAGAAGAACTATGCTCTCTATCTCCATCTCCTAGTGATACCTTTCACTGAGATGTCAAGTCATTGGGAACTCAAGATAAAATTCAGCCCCTAGTTATGATAGTGTAACACTAAGTCCAGCCTAATACTCATATATCTTTCTTTTTTCCCCAATCTGCCAATAAATTTGCTACCTTCTAAGGGTGCTCCAGGATCCTTCAATAAAAGCATGCTATGTAAGCACAAATCATCAACACATTTGACTGCAGAATGACCTGCTCCAAAAAGTGACATTCCTACATAGCAAGTTACTAATAGTACAGGCTTCCTAAAGCTTCCATCATCAGTACAGCATAGTTCTGCTGCCTCTGATGTCTTTCTGCCTGTTGTACTCATCACCCCTCCAGATTTAGGACTAGTAGTACATTGATAGTGCCACATTCATATTCCTGGGACTGACTTGCTTTCATATAGATTCAAATTCATACTCTATTTATTCTGGAGTTTTTGACAGCCTCTGGAAATATATGCCTCTTCCTCTTATTTACAGCCTAACTTATTTTTCCCTACACAGTTTCCAGTCAGAAACTATGGATGTGCATTAATCTCATTTCATTTTGGACAAACCAGTTACAGCCTAGCTCATTTTACCATCCTTTCCAGGCATGCCAAGTATTTCCCTTTCTCTTCTCAGAGTATTTCTTATGAGCCTATTGGTTTTGTTTTAATTTTTAACAACCATCTCCAATTCTCTGTGACTCTGCAGGAGCTGCTCCTTTATTGAATTACTCTTCACTGTCTCACTATCATCCATCTTCCTTCACATTAATTACTGAGCACCAAAGGATCACTTGCATTTCCATTGTCCCATGCAGGCTTCATTGCTTTCTTCACTAGTCGGCTACTCTCAGATTCCTCCCCCCGCCACAGGACATATGCTGTTTAAATAGTGCCCACTTAACTGCACCACTTCCAGCAGTCTACTTCCCTTTGCTTAGAGCAATAAAGTGACTTTACCATAAAAAGGGAATAAAAATTATCATTTAGCTGGGACATAGCTAGTACAAAATGCAGAGCACGACACACAGCCATCTTCCCCCAGCTCAGAGAACAGGACTCAGGTGGGGTCCACCACAGGGAAGGCTGCATTGTGATGTCAACATTTCAACTCTGAAACCCTCTAGGGATCAGTAGACCACCAAGCCAAGGCGAGACACCAAGTTATTGATAACTTGCCCAAATCTGCAAGTCAAGACTGACAACAGTGGGCACCAATGACTAGATGTACATGATAATTTTTTTTTTTTTTCTTTTAAGGAGATAAACTTTTTTTAAGGAGAGCTGCTTCATGCCCAGTGCAGCCCTGCCAAGGGCCTATGAGGAGCAGTAGCTTCATATGCCATTCTGAGAACATACCAGCTACTCCAGACTCAGAATACCTGCAGTTGACAAACCCATCACCTTCTGCAAATCTGTTTTCCTACCCCTTACACACACTGTATCCCTTTTCAAATAGGTTTAGCAGTGACTTAAAGCTCACGTTTTCTCTACACAATTGTTTCTTTCATCCAAGAACGTTTCTCACTGTCTGGATATAATCAAACATGGACCCAGCAATGTACTGGAAAAGATTACCATAGAAGCTTTAGCTTTAGGCTTTCTTGTTAACAATATACCCTTACATTTCAATATAGATTCTTGTATCATTGATACTAAGATGTACCATGACCACAGGCTCCTTCACAGCTATCTCTAATGTACTGACATATCTTGTGGCATTGGACATCATTGTATGCAGCAGGCAAACCATCTTACAGGTCTCATGGCCATCAGACATCCAGCTGTCTGCATGGCAGACAACAGAATTATCTCCTCTCCCTATAAACTGTTTACACATCACATCCACTCAACTTATGCAGCCAGTGTAGCAACTATCAAACCCAAACCAGAAGCTGTCTGTGCTCCTGCACAAGCTGATGTGTCTCAAACCCAGAATGTCACCTAAGAAAACAATGCAGATGCAAACGGACAGTACCAAGTGTTTCCTCATCATCACCATCCTTAAGGTGATACTGAGCTTGGTGGGAGCTCTGGAGAGGAAAGTTGGGAGTTGGAGGGAAAGAGTCCCTTCCTCTAGTCACATATCTAATACTCTGATCACATACATGAGCTTCCTCCAAGTAGCAGGAGACCACAGCCCTTGGCCTGTCCAACTTCTACTTACCTGTGGCAACTCAGCAAAACCAGGACTTGACAAGGAAAGTGAGAAAAATGCAGAAAAGAACAGTGTTTGTGAAAAGTCAGGAGGCAGATTGAGGCCAGAGGGATAAGAAGTCATTGATGTGACCCGTGTCTCAAGCATCCACCTCTTTTGCTTCCAGAATGCACGTTGCTTCGCATGTCCATTCCCATGGGACATTGTGCTACGCAGGAAGGATGTCTATTTTGGTCTGAGTCAGGTAAGGGACCAAAACATTTTCCCCTCATATAGCTGCAGTCACCACTTACCAAGGAGGAAAAGAAGGGACAGGCCTGACATAGTACCCCTTCATAAGAGGTGAAGACTCCTCTGCACCATCAGATTTCTGGAAAATAAGTTACCATACCTGTTCCTACAGCAGAAGACTAAAGCAGGAGGCAGCTGCACCTCCACAGCATGCAACGCACAGCCTCCTCTTAGGCAGGCTTTGAGCACCCACTTAACTTTGCTACATTTCAAGAGAATTCATATTATTTACAGCAGAAAGTAGAAGGAAAAGAAAAACCAGAGCATAGGTCAGGATAGCAAAGACAGACTTGGCATGCCTGGGAGAGCCAGCCACTGAGGACCTGCAGTAAATCTCAGAAAACAAGAGAGCTCCCGTTGCTTTCCCGGAAAGAGCAGCCTGTCCCTAAAAGCCAGCTCTGATTCCAGCCCCTCCACCATTGGGGAGGATGACAAATCACCCACCAACAGCCAGGTGGCTGAGGTCCTGCAGCCCCATGGGGTGAGGGACCCTTGCCAGGCAGCAGCCAGGGGCCAGAGGAGCTGCAGCGTGCCAGGTCTGGAGCCAGACACGCGCTCAAACCCCTGCAAGCTGCTGCACTGAGCTGATAAGGCTTTTTCCTCCACCCAGCCCCCTGCCTTGTTCTGCACCATTCCCACCCACCTGCCACCAAGACCAGGGAAGAGTATACAGAGGAGTATCACCAATTTACACCAGTATTTTGTGCATAGTGACCCCTATTATGATTTCTTTTTTGTTTAAGTCCGGCTTCATTTCTTCAGGGTAATTACTTCTAGCAACCCTTCAAATACACTTTTCAGCCTCACAGAGCCATGAATTTCCAAGTGACAATAGTCACGCTGGGCTGCACTGTCACGTACAAAGCTCTTTGCTGGTCCTGTCTATCTCTCCATGCTTTAAGACCCCTTCTGTGAAGCCTACACACATATCTGATCTTTTCCTTACCCATCAGCAGTCACAGTTCTCTCTCACACTCTTTTCAGCTGCCTTACAGGGTTTTATTTGAAGACGTATAAAAAAGAAATTATAGACTTACATTGGCCCTGTTATAGGCTGCTGCATGACAACTTTTCAAAGGGAGTATGCCTATGCATGTGTAATATATACAAGGATGCAGGTCACATACATAGGAAAATCATCAGCTGATATGTCTTATTGGGAAGGCACATACGTCTGGGTCTTTTGAGGGTTTGTTTATTGTTTTAGTTCTTCACCTAGCATACCTAGGCTTTTTGATGACATATTTGATGCATATGTTACTTTTAAATGGTCAAAGCCCTCTATTTAAGCCAGCCATACCTATTTGGAAACTATCTTTCTCTTGAGCAGACATTTTCTTCCCATGTTTGAGAATTCTCTTACTTTTTCCAATTAACCTTAATTTAAAAGAACCAGAGCAATAAAAGAGATTGTTATTCCCTAGCCTCATTACACCGAAACCCTGTGCTCCGCAGAAGGAACTGCTGTGATCCTTTAACACCTTCCCCTATAACTACCACCATCAAGGTCCAAACCAAAGCCACTGAAGCCACCAAACCCTCACACACTGCATAGGCAAGTTCTTCAGTAAAACAACCACCTTTAAGCCCACAGCACAGACAGTGAACTTGTCCAAATAGAGAAAACCTTGGCAATTTGAGGTGCAGCTAGACAATTATTTCCAGCTCCACTTTACAGACTCCATCAAATCTCAGCCACCACACCTCTAATGTCAATAGCACATAAATCTAGGGATTCCTATTTAATTTGTGTCATAATACACAAAGAGGAAGCAGTATGGATATGCATGTATCTCTGTCTGCTTATTTAGGGGAAGAGTAAAACTAAATTATTCCTTTTTCACTCAAATGCTGTGTCTACTCTGAGTGAGGTTTGTTCCTTCTCACTTATCCCAGAGCACTGTCCCCACCAACAGTTCCACCAGCAGGCTGGTGAGACACAGCACAAGACTGGGATAAAGCAACCAGGGCAGGAGAACAGGAGCCCATAGAATGCATGTCATTCTCAGAGAAACCCTGCCTGTTTCATAACCTGATCCAGGGAGAGTCACCCTTCTACAGTAAGAAGTCTCCTATTTTCTAGTAATGTCCCTGCTTCCCTTTTAGCTTTGAAACAGCTCAAAGTAAAAAAAAAGCAGTTTAGCATTGCAGAAGCTATCATAGATCATCTTTTAGAAATAGAGATAGTTCTTTCCAGCCCCAGTAGTAATGCTGATGGCACATTATGCACCTGACCCCGGCAGGGACAGGAAAACAAATCTGAATTCCCCAAGCCCTTCATAATGCAGCCACTTTCTAATGTGCTTACGAGCATGTGGTGATGTGATGGAAAGGTTTTATTAACACAGAACCTGCATAACTCAATTGTAAGTTTTAATCCATTCCAATCATGTCAATAAAGCCTGTTTAAATCCCCATTCTACAGCTGGAATAGCAGAGGATAGCAGCTCAGCTTGAAAAAATATAAACTGGGACAACTCCAGTGCTTACCATCCAATGCCCTTCCAAAAGGGTCCTATATTTGTACCTGGGCAGGTATGGCCTGTAACTCCATCACTTGGCAGAGCTCTCTGTCAATTTACAAATCTCAGTGAAAAATTCTGTAAACAGTTCCTGCACAGGGGCAGATCCACATCCCACTCAGCCCTTCTTGATAGAGGAGGAACCTTCAGCAGAGGAATAGGATGGAGAATAGAAGATGGCAACTGCTTCGCTCTTGACGCTGTGTCCCACGTGTAATGGTGGGTTAAGACCACACAGCTGCAGTCAAAAGCAGAGCTCAGATTCCTTATGGTTGATTTACTAGCCCCCTTACACATACAGTCACATTTTCTACAGTGCAGCTGGACATCCACAACTTGGTTTTGAGACACACACCGAAAACTGCACAACACTACCTCACAGCAGGTCTGGGATGAAGATCTCACACTCATGGGAAGTGGGCTTCTTTGGAGTGTTTAAATAGAAGTAGAGAAGCACCCAGCACATACGATCCTGGAGGGAAGCCAGTTGGTAAGCCTGAAAGACCTTTAAGTCTAACATGGAAGAGAGCAAGACGCAGGGGGCTTATCAGTTACCACAGATAAAACTGGATGGGTTTGGTGCCTGTGACAGCATGATGAAGATAGAAGCTAAAAACCATGGCAGGGCTTGCAAGACAATATTCAATCATTCATCTCTGTCACTTGTGATTTCAGATTAAAACTTCCACCTCTTACTATAACAGTATCTCCAGCTTGCCCAGGCCTATGGTGAAATGTTTAGTTGTGGTTATAGGTTCAAGCCTAGGGAAAAAAAACCAAACAACTCTGTACGCTGTCAGGCTCTTTTAGCTGGTTTCTGTAAACAGGATCCCTGTTCAAGCATTTCTGCTCTCTCTCTTTGCCATGAGGTACTCTGTTTCTAGACCACACAATTACATTATGAAAGGTTATTTATGAAGGTTCTCTGCAGCAGAATGATTTATTTGAAGATGATCAAATCTAGATTCAAAAAATCCAAACAACAAAAACACAGATCCCTATCATGTTGCTAGATATATAGGGAGGGAGGAATTGTTTGTTTTTTACTGACCCTTTAAAACAAATATTTTTCTGTCTGCATTAGAAAGCATGCCACATCTGAGTAAAATTTAACTCAAATCTCCTTTCTGTTTTCTGTTGCGCTTCAAACAGGGAATTTCAGTGACTGCTTCACTGATGAGAAAAAAAATGGATTTGGTTTATTTCAGGAGCGGAGGTTGTGCCTTGGTTCTCTCTGTTATATGAAACATCCCTTGATTGTGCAAATGCATCCTGATGGTGTCTTTGTGTTCCTGTCACTCCTGATTTATGGGGGCCTTTTCTCCACTCAACAGAAGAATTTGCATTTCAATTTCCATTACTTGTACTGCTCCCTGCAGTGCCCCAGTCCTGGAAAGGAGCTTGTGCTCTGCTACTCCCCAGCTGCCCCACACTGCACCAGCACTGGGAAAGAAGCAGGTAGTGGCAGTACAGGCATTGTTTTATGGGAACCAGCTCATGCTGCTGAGATCTCTCTCCAGTGAGATATATATTTGCTCATACCCAAGGAGGACCCTTGACATGGTCCTTTTTCACACCCTTTCCTCCGTACTGTGATGGAGAGGGAAGGCAGCAGCCCTGTGTCCTGTCTAGTTCCAAACACAGGCCCTCACTTGCTCACCCATTCTCTGAGAAACAGGAACTAACAAAAGGGCAAGGACTTGGATATACTCAGGTTTGTCCCCCCAGGTGGCTCACCCTCTTGCCTTCTCCATTCTTGCAGCAGTGGAAATGAGAACAAGTGGGAAGACCTCCCCTGGGGACTCATCCTTGCCTTATTTGTTACAGGGTTGTCCCTGTTCTGAGAACATGAGTTTTTGTCCTGGTTTCAGCTGGGATACTGTTAATTTTCTACCTAGTAGCTGGTACAGTGTTGTTCTTTGGATCCAGTATGAGAATAATGTTGATAGCAACAAGTAAAAACATACATGTGTTAAGCAGTGTTTATACTAAGTCAGGGTTTTTTTTCAGTTTCTCATGCCTTTTCAACAAGAAGGCTGGGAGGGGGCACAGCCAGGACAGCTGACCCAAACTGGCCAAAGGAATATTCCATACTGTAATGGCATTATGCCCAGTATATAAACTGGGAGGAGTGGGCCAGGAGGGGCTGATTGCTGCTCAGAGGTTGGCTGAGCATCAGTCATCAGGTGGTGAGCAATTGCATTGTGCATCACCCCTCTTCCTTGGGGTTTATTTCACTCTTGTTACATTCTTTTTCATTACAATTATTATACTTCATTCTTATTTCAATTATTAAGCTGTTCTTATCTCAACCCACAAGTTTTACTTGTTTTCCATTCTCCTCCCCATCCTACTGAAGCAGGGGGAGCGAGTGAGCAGCTGCCTGGTGCTCAGTTGCTGGCTGGGGTTAAACAATGACAGCTTGCAAGCAGACTCCTATCCAAAATCATCAAGAGCATAGCAAATGTCTTGGATAGGTTTGTTGACCAGGGATCAGAAAGCTGCTCTCCCTCCTAGGCTTCATCCTTACCTCTCCTGCAAACCCTGACAGACAGCCTGAGCACATTATAAACCCTCCAAGCCTGCACAAGAGGTGGGCTTCGAGCCAGCAACATGTGGGAAGCTGCATGGTCTGCATTGCAGACCCCATAATCCACCTCGCAGCTAAACTTGTGCTTTGATGGATGTAGTTCATGTCTACCTATGAAATGTTACAAGCTTTGAAAGGAGATAAAAAGAAAAAAAAAGAGATAGCTTCAGAAATGGAAGAGTTGCCAGGACACATCAAGCTTTAAAGATGCAAGTCCTAGAAATGCATTAAGGCTCATTCTTCAGAGCTGTCAGCCCTGCAGCCGTTATCAAAACTAAACTCTAAAAAAAAAAGAGAAAAACTGAACCTTATCGAGTGCTTGTTTGGACATTAAGGCCATGGATTCCTAATAGGCTGTCACAAGTCAAATGTTGTGCCATGTGCCGTAAGACTGCTTAATTTGCAGTGGCTTGAAACAGTATATTCAAAAATACATTTTGCTTTGACCTGTTTGAAGTACATTGTTTTGACCTAAGGGTTTTGACTATCACCCATTACCATGTTGACTTTTAAGTTACCATAGAAAGCCGAAAGGAAACACACTGAGCTGATTAAAACATGCACATAATTTCCAGGGGGTGAAGGGCTGAAAATAAATTTATGCTGATTTCACTGAATCAGCAGTTTCCAGATGAAACCAGTTCCAGGGCAAAGTTGTCCAGATGCACCACTGGGAAATCACAGGCTGTCCCCAGTGTGCACCTGAGGCACTATGCATATATGGACACAACACCCAACTTTGGTCCCTTTTTGTCCACTGAGCCCCTATGTTTTTGGCTTTCAGAGGCTTGCACAGAGTGCCAAAAGCCATTATGTTAATAAGCAGTATCTGCCCTATTTACCCAGTGCTCAGCTGGCTGCAGGGGAGCTTTCATCAGTGGGTCTGAATTCATGAATGCTGACACAGATTATCTGTCCCATGAAGAAGGGTTTATCTGGATTAATCTGTGGGACATCCCATCAGACTCTTCCTTGTAGAGCCCATCATAATCTCACAACCTATGGTGTGTGCCCCCCACCTCCCTCCCTCAGAAAGAAACTATCCCATTCCCTAAGGATGCTTAATCCTGTTTTCCTCACTTGCCTTGGCCCCTTTGCAGGGCCCACCATCCCCTTTAGGTAAGGTCCAGCCTGAAGGTCACAAGGAGCTGCAGTGGGATTGGACAGGAGACTACACACTCGTTTACCACACCCTGGTCCCAGCACAGGGCACCATGCTAACAGGGACACAACGCAAAGCTCTATAGACCTCAGCCCCTTACATCTAGCAGGTTTCTACAGCAGAGTCAAGTAAGGGGAATTACTGAAGGTCCTTTCTCACCTGGCCTGACTCCAACTTGCTTGCTTTCATTACAGCAGATAAAAACATAAAACAGTAACAAATCCAAGCCCAGAAAGCACATTCCCTCAGCAACTCACACATTTTCAGAGGAGGCTGGAGCAGGAAAGATGGATCAAGTCACATCTTTCACAGACTCTTAAATAAGTAAGAAAGGTTTGACATCAGCATTTCTACTACTGGCTTGGGTTCCCCCCCACCTTACTCCTCCCTCTCCCCTTCAAGCCTAGCTTTAAACATCTCAAAAGGGGCTGATTTTTAAGGTGAAGTAGAAATCCTGGCAAGGGATGATGACTAATACACTATGAATGACAGAAACTTGGTGGAATGCTAAAAAGCAAATGGGCTATTATAATAGCTGGCTGCAAGTTATATAGAAAAGTGGGTTCAAGCCAAAGGGTTGGAGGAATAATGCAGTCTTTTAAATACCTTTGTGGAGTTAACTCAAGAAACCTTAAAACTCTTAAGGGGGAAGACTTAGTGCAGAAGATCATACCATCAACTCTGCATGAATTAGCAACCCTAGGAGTTGTAATACATTTATAATCCCAAGGTGCACATTTATCACTGGGACTCTAGATAAAGACAACTGGGTGTGCAGTTTTGAAAGAAACAGTGGAATAATTTAAAGAAAATGAAGACTAGGGAATTCACCTGTAAGCTGGCACAAAGAATACAACAGCTCCTCAGCGCTTTAAACAATTGCTTCTTGGAACAGCTAATTCGAGCACCCACAAGCAAAGGAGCTATTCCTGGCTTCATTTTCAGCAACACGAAGGAACTATTCAAGAAGTGACAATATCTGAGCCCCTAAGTAATAGGGTTCACAATATAATTAAGTACAGTGTCCTAGGAGGAGGCAGTGAATGAAGAGACAGAAGTGACGCTAGATTTTAGGGAAGTGTTTAGAGCACAAAGAGCCATTCAGAAGGACATTAGTTCAGCTTAAAGGAAGCAAGTGCCGTACAGATGGCTTGAATAATATATAAGTGATGTGGAAAGGAAGCTCTTGGTGGGGGTCACAGAATCTGCAGAGGATACAAGTTATTATGGGTAGGTCAAAACAGCCTCTCAAGACCAGAGACTCCAGTACTCTTGGGTACTGGAGTGAGACTTAACCAAGAGTGGCAGATGGCCAACACAATGCTAAGTAACACTGTGTCAATAAAAACAGAGTGATTATCTCAGAAAACCCGCATTAAAGCTGTGCCAAGTCATCTTGCAGGATTTCAAGCAGCAACAGCCTGTGCAAGGGAGCTGGGGTCCCTGCACTCAGCTCAGTGCTCCTTGGCCAAATGCACTGTGCCATCAGGCAAGGTATCCAGCTGCAAAAGGACTGGGAGGTGGAAAGCCACAGATACTAGGCAAGACTAGTGACCTTTGGTTGTGATAGATTTTGCAGAACCTGAGGAGGTTCAGGGAAAGGTGACAGAATGATGGACAACCTGGAAACGCTGCCCTCTGCAAGAAGAGGGGAAACTTTGGGCTGATTTCTGGTCCCTTTTACCAAGGAAATTCTCTTCCCCACTACACATACCCAATTACATCAGCAATACCCTTGATTCCTCCCAGGACTGTCACCACAGTATATTACTCTGAGGTTTTTTAATCTGCTATTGCATAGGTCCTACATCTGCTGTATTGTATACAGAAATATTTCACATCCTCTGATATGTGCGAGTACATTTTTGGCAGCTCAGTCTGGACTTGACAGCACAGTGGCTCATGATTACAGGGTGCTGGATAAGGCAACTCCAGCCATCCCTTTTTGTTCTGAGCTCCTGTTCAGGAAGGAAAAATTACAAAAGGTGCATAAAATAACAAAAATGGTAACTAGGGAACTCCCATTCTCCCAGCATAGGGCCAAGAAAATACATGGTGGCATTAGAAGATGGCAAATCCAAACCTGGCAGAGGAAAATTATTACCCCCCCATACATACCCCCTTTCAATGTATGATTAAACAGCAGAACTCATTGCCACAGTGAGGTAAGCAAAACCAGCATACACACTTCATTCAATATAGGACCAAGTAATCCACAGGAAAATAAAACTATACCCAGATTTATCATCACTAAAGAGACTGAAAGACTCAGCACTTATATGAGTCTCTAACCCATACACATAGGATTAATCCCCACCTACCTTCAGCAAGGTCCAGACACTTTTTTGGTGAGGTGCTTCCTGCTGTGGTTTATCACCAGCACTTATGTACTGGATGAGCCCCAGCTCAGCCATTCATCTTTCATCCAACCTGGATGACATTTAATCATCAAGGCAATCACATTTACTGCTTGATTTCTTTGAAGTGCCTAAGCATACAGGGATCATAAGCAGACAAGCAACAGTTCTGTGAGCTGGAGCATGGAGCAATAAAGGCATCATGTGAGGGCAGCTGTGAGTCGCAGCAGATGAAGGCAGCATCAGCATTAACTTCTCCAATACTCATTTGGGCTTCTTTCCCTTCCAGGATCAGTTTGCTCTCATCATTTTGAGTTAGACCTTCACAGATCAGGCCAAGCAAACCCTGCTTAACACTCCACTTTCAATTTATAAAAATAATTGCTTGCATTTTTACAGCTGCTATCATTCATGCTAGTTAATACCCCAGAAGGTAGAGACACCTTTCAGACAGCTGTCCCCTTCTACATCAGTCATTGTCAGAGAGAGGCCAGATCAACAGTTCAGACTTAGTCCAGCACTAGAAGTGCCCAACATCCTTATCCTCTTCACATTAGCTTTTTCTGGAAGATGAGCAAACATTCCTCTGCCGGTTTAGCTCAGCATCCAGGAAAAAAGAAGCTACAAGCTTGTATAGCACTGGGATGCTGCAGTGACACAGGCCAGTTTCAAGATAAGTAGATTGCTTTGCCAGCCAAATTTTTTGCAATGTTTTATGTAGCTCAGCTTGAGTCCCAAATGCCCAAGCCTACTCTGAGCTCCAAGCTCCTTTGCAGTCATGGCATTTGACCATTGTTTCTCTGTGGATTGCCAGCCAATCTGAACAGTGCTCCCAATTCCTAATTAATTTGCTACTCATTTTCTTATCATGGAAAAAGCACATACATGCAGGATTGCAGTTTACCCATGTGTATTATGAGCAGCTTCCTTTTAATGTAAGACTGGTCTAATCTCAGTGATGTTGCTCTCTGCCTGCTGCTGCTTTTCACTGCTCCCAGGATATTGTTTATTCCTTCTCACAACCCTTGGGGTGTTCCTCACCTGTTGTTCCTTTTGCATCACTTTTCACTCCTTCCACCTCTCCACTTCCCCTGTCCCACTGTCACAATACCAAATTTCTTCTTCTACATTACTCTCCTGCCACCTTGCCAGATGTCACTACTGAATCCCTGAACATTCCCACCCTTTCCCTGACATAGTCTCACTTTGCAGACCTCTCTCTTCTCAGGAAAGCAGGAAGAGGAGAAATCCCACCTCTTTTATATAAAGCATAAACTCAGCCTGGTTTTAAATCAGGCTCTGGCAGAGCCGGAGCACTGGAGCTGCCTGGGATAGCTAATGATGTCATCTTCTGCAAACCATGAGCTTTCCTCTTGGCTGATTCTCTTTGACCTTAGCACAACCTTAAATGTAAAGCTGCTGCATCCTCCTGGAATTCAGCATTGACATCTCTTGCTCCTGCCTGGCTTCTCCTCATTTGTGATACAGCTACTCTCCCCTCCTTCTGTAGCTAACTTTTTTTTCCCTGTAATGCTACTTCCATACATGTTCTTGCCTACTGCAGCCTTCTGATCCCCTTTTTTAAAAGGAAACAGTAAGTGGTCCCTCCTGGACAGCAGCAATAGCTCAAAACTGCTGCCACCATGGATCAGGGTGCTCCCAGCCTTCATCATTCCTGATGATGATACTCTGTAAAGTCTAAGATACTCTAATCACTTGTAGCTTTCAGCTACAGCTAAGGAAACAGTGATAAGGCTTCCGGTCTGCCTAACTGGTAATTGCCATTTTCCTTCTTAATTTTGTGCTGGAGCTGATTCTTCTCTCCCTAGAAATATGCCATTCGGCAGTGACAGAGGCACATGCAGCAGCCAACCTTTTCCTAGCTTTCTCTAGGCTCTGACTAGAGTGATCCTAGCAACACAGTTTCTAGTGCTTTTGAGCTGGGTTGCAAGTGTCACAAGCCATGGGGCATTCATCAGCTTAACTACACAGGCACAAAGCTCTTAAATATTTAATATATTTTTCCCTTTCCTCCTCAAGTATCCAGCATTTCTAGTCTTGAAGTAAGACCCTCCACACCACAGGGACAGAAACTTCTATTGTCTTAAATTCTTTCCAGGCTCCTCCCTTGAGTTGTTGCCAAGTTAACCCATAATTGTCACTTCTAATCTTTCTTGCTGAAAAACAAGAGAAAACAAACAAAACCCACAATCAACCAACAAAAACAACCCTCAATGCTTCCACATTCTTTGGTATTTCCCTTGGTTTCTCTTCCACCCTCAATCTCCCCCAGAGCTCAGATTGTGTAATGACCCCAGTCCCATAGGAAAAATGAGTACTACATGCCAGGTCTACAATATGATGTCTTGCTGTGCAACTAAAAGCCAAACTCTTTAAAGCAAGGAGCATCTTCCCTTCCTGTGTTTATACAGGGTCTACCACAAACAGTTTCTGGTTCTCCTACATAATAATGAAAACAATGTGCTCTGAACTGCAGAATTTATGAAGCTTTTATCATGCATCTTATCCCTCCAAAAGTTCTCAACTAAGGAACAGGTCTCTGCCCCGCTGCTCCTAAGGGTCCCCCTTCCTACCTTAGAAAGAGAAGGTTACAGACACGAATGAGGCCTCATTAGTTACACTGCTTGCAAAACTACTCTCTTCATCCTATCTGGGTTTGCCCATCTTCCTTACACCTTGCAAAACATCTTACATTTTCTTCTACAAGTCTATGTGGTGTGATGCCGATTGCAATGTTTTACTTCATCCTTATCTTCCCAACATCATCTCAACAGCTGACCACCTCCCCAGCCTAGGTCCATTCTTTATTCCCACCAATTCACCCTACTCAGCACAGCATGCCAAGTGGCAGCAGCCACCATGGCTGCTCCTGCACCACACTAGTGCTGTTTGTCCATCTGCCATAGCAGGCTGACTGGCTAGGCAGTCATTACCTTTCAGTAGCTCGTGGACCAAGCAGAGTAAGTGAGGACTGCTCTGCACATCTTTCTTTTAGTGAGGGCACCAGTAAGACTACTCTCCTCCATCAACCCACCTCAGATTATGAGGCTGAAATTGGCCAACAAGATCTTACATGGGGGCATCAATCACCTCCACTTCATTCCTTAGGAAACAGCTAAAAATAACAATACTAACAGCATTAACAGTGCAGCCCAAGACTTCACTGAAGTTTTCTTCTGATACATTGGTTTGTAGCTTCCTATCCTGTAGGACTCTTTAAAAGTGTGCTACACATTTGAACAGCTTTTGGATATACAGATGGGAAATGCTATTTAGTAGCAGAGCCCTATTAATCATCATTACAGGTTCCCTGAGCCTCCCTTCCACTGCAACCTTCAAGCATCTTTCATTTCCTTTTACCCTGGCCCATTTCCCTATTTTGTCTTAAGTCCTACTTCACTCAAACATGCCACCAATATCTTTCTCTTACTGTTTGCATCATAAAAAGATACCATCTTTCTTGCACTTGTATAGCTTCATTAATCTCCAATTAATTTCAAAGAAACTAGTTTAACATTTCTCCTTTCAAAGATTTCTGCTCTGGCCTCTTTTCCATCCTCTTCTGCACTAAAAGTGAAATACTGCTGATGAGTGAAGGGCCAGCAGAAGAAGCAGCTCAGTAACAAACCCATATGGGGAAAAAACCCAAGCAGCTTCTACTCCCAAGTATTACACCAAGGATCTCTAAATGCCTTGCAAGATGACAAAACACTATTACTTAAAAATTCAGTAACATCAGCCAAATTGGGGAAATTACAGGCCACACATTGCATTTGGAAAGCATCTCAAGAGCCAACCCAGAGACCTCTATGTGAGGGAGCTTTCATGGTAGTGAAATAACCTTTAAAAGCAGAGTATCTAAACATCTGGAAGAACATGCTGTGACATACTCCACACTTTTTTTATACATAAGAAAATCGTGTCTTACCACCTCCCAACTATTTTAAATATGACAAACTAATGAATGAATGAAATTGGTCCATGTGTATGCCCCAGCAGAATTAAAATCCTTACTATGGTAGTGTATTAATTTTGTAACAGAGCTTCATTTGTAGGCCGTGTCACATTACTTAAATACATCTGAAAATGAGGACACCCAGTGAGTGACAAAATTGCAGACACCATCAAGTTGAGGTAGCCAAGACAAAAAAGAACCCCCCACACAAAGAACAGGGAAGAACTTAAGTCAGACATAAGCAAATAGTGTAATAATAATTTATATTCAATGTTGATAAATGCAAATAATACCTCTAAAGAGGGGAGAACCATACATTATTCACACATCTTTCAGATTTATGAAATAGCTGTCTTAAAGAAAGGAATCAAGATGGCAATAGGAACAGCTGAATGCTGAGCTCAGCTTGCTGCACAGCTGTGGCAGAAAACCCAAGCACAATGTCAGAACACAGGAGGAACAGGATGAAGTGATACAAAGACTATGCTGAGCCCTCTAATTCAGGAGTGAGATCACACCCAATTATATGCAGTGCTGGTCACCATCTCAACGGGGGGTGGGGAGAAGGCAAACAAACATCAAAATAAAACAGAAATGGGAAGGATAGGTACAACGTAGCCATGACCGTGATCACAGTTCATAATTTAGGAGGAGATACACCAACAGCTCTTGGAGTACTGATCTGGCCTAAGGCCATTCCCTACATCCCTACCTCCTCCACTGCATTTCAGGCCAAACAGCCACCTATATTTCCCCACATATCACTCCCTACTAAGGTGTTTCAGCTGTCTCAAGACTGGCCACCAAGAATCGATCTTGCATTGAATTTAACTCATGTGAATATTAAAGCTTGTAGCTGGAAACACATCTCATTTTTTCAGTGGTTGATTTCCCCTTTCCCTCTCCCATTGCTATTATTGAATTCCCTACTTCTCTTATATGAAGTAATTTGTTCTATTGTGTTTGGACAATACAGCTAGCACGGCAGATAGCACACAAAATAAGATGATATTGTATCACTTATCTGAAAATCTGTGCTTACAGAAAAGGAGAAAGGAGGAGAGAGTGCACCTACAGAAACAGGGGGATGGTCTGAAAAGGTACATTGGGACTAAAGCAACGAGGGGGGCACTGCCTCCTGGCACTGCATATGCCACTTATCAGCAAGCAGCCCAAGGGAGATGGCACATGTGTATCACAGTCTTGGTTCCCACCATCCCAGGTGATGCTCGCCCAGGAGTAGAGCAGGCACATGCAGCAAAAGGGGTCCTCCATCCCTCTATTCCTATGCCTGGGCAACAGCCTGTAGCAGCACAGGCTCCTGGCAGTTCTCCGGGTTGCCAGCTACCGGATCCTGCTTTGCATTTCTGAAAGAGAAGCTGCAGCAGAAATGATAAAACTCTCTTCCATTTGGACAAAGGAAAGGGTTTTGTAGCACATGGGTTTACTTTGGCTAATTAAAAGCATAAGGCCATGCAAGGAAAGCAGTGCTTTAATCGCTGAAAATAGCTGGAATTAAAACTAATCATGAGCATTTAGCCAGCCACAGATAAAGATGTTTGAAAGTGTTTCTGCCAGAAGCCTGTAGGCTGCCTTTACAAGAAAAAAAAGGTACAGAGTCCCTCACTGATGCAACATCACGTAAAACTGTTTTCCTGTACACTCTGCCACCCTCCTTGAGGGTTTAAGAGCCTGCCTTGGTTTAACCCAGCTGGCAATTAAGCACCACACAGCCACTTGCTCACTCCCCCCCACAGTGGGATGGAGAAGAGAATTGTGTGTGCATGTGTAAAACTCAAGGGTTGAGATAAGTACAGTTTAATAGGACAGGAAAGAAATTAATAATAGAATATAAAACCAGTGATGCACAATTTCTCATGACACACTAACCAATGTCCAGCCAATCCGCAAGCTGTGGTGTCCCTTGGCCAACTCCCACCAGTTTATATACTTGGCATGATGTCACAGGGTATGGAATACCCCTTTGGCTCACTTAAGTCAGCTGGCCTTGCTACGTCCCCTCCCAGCAACTTGTGCTGTCACCCCCCACTGGTAGGGCAGTATAAGAAGCTAAGAAGTCCTTGACTTAGTACAAAGAGTGCTTAGCAACAACTAAACCATCATGGTGTTATCAACAATATTCTCACACTAAATCCAAAACATATTACTGTGCTAGCTACTCATAAGAAAATTAAATATTTCAGCCAAAATCAGAATAAAGCCGTATCAGAAGGGGTCAGAGAGTACCAGGCTCCACTCCTTGTGCAGCAAAGTTCAGTTCCCCCCTCAACACAAAGTCACCTCATTACCAGATCAAGGGAGTCTCTCCAGGCTGTGTGTCAGCAAGCCGAGGAGGAAAGTCCCAAAGTCAAAGGGAACCACAGCACCCATCGACTTCCCTCCATACCCTGCTACAGCTCATTACTCCCTGCAGTCATAGCTCTGTCTCCAAGATTTTCTTCTCTTTACACTCAATGATGGTGTACAGGGCCTCTCTGGTCTGGAAGGTGATACCAAAATCGTTTCAACAGTGACCCACCACCCACTCCACCTGCCTTAAAAGACTCTGTTCACCCCTGCACTGTGAAGCAAGCACACACCAGATACTTAAAGGCTGTGATGGACTTTAAAAACTCCAAGCTCTTACACCAACCAGCTGCATCAGACAGCTGCCACACAGCCAAGAGCCACCATGTACCTCATGTTGCTCAGGGAGGGTGGCCAATTAACCCCCATCTACTGCCTACCCCAGCCTGAAGTCCAGGCTTACCCAGCAGCTCTCCTGTCAAACAAGCCCTGCTCTGACACAGATCCAAAGTGGCAAATCACTTGAAGCACACAAATACACATTCAGTTCCTAGGCCACCAAGCTGGCATAACTAATTCATTGGGGGGGGGGCCTTTCCTTCTCATTTGTTACCATATTAAGTACTTGACGCCACTGGAAATTCCCCTACGTGTGGACAGAGCACAGCTTCAAGTCATCTCTGAGCTGTGAAGCAACGTTTTTATTCATTTCAGGTTACACCAGGATAATGCGCTCTTTTTGGCTTCCTAGGAATTTTCTACATCTCCATTTTCTAGTATCCTCCTACAGACCCTAATCATGAATGATTTATAACAAAATTCAAAAGAAAGGGGACTCTGCTTCCAATTCTGAAAGGCTTCTCCCTGTGAATTATCTGTCACTACTCTTGCTGACTTCCTACTGTTTTCTGAATATTTGAACTGCTTAGGAAACACCCTGTAATTCATTAATATCGTACTTCAACTACTTACAAAGATGTACAAGTGAATAATTCTAGCCCATAATCAAATGCTCACATAGAACCAGCAGTGGAAGTAAACCGGCTTTTGAACATCTACTACAGGTTATATTTTCATGAACCTATAGCTCAGCAGTCACACAAAGCCACGCAGGTCAACACATCTGCTTGCATGAAGACAAGCTTCCATTGTGTGAGCAGCAAAGATCTGTCATGCTATGCTGGGACTCAGAATTTAAAGTCAACAGAAGAGTCCAAGTAGATTGCTTCAGCAGCACTTCTGCAGGAATGTTTTACCCTTGACCACACTCAGAGGCCTAAGACTCCTGGAGGACTGAAATTCTTTCAATATATTAATTTTAAATTAAAATAATTCCATTAAAATTATATATTTATAGTTATT
>JANIJG010013195.1:37397-48243 GCA_024611175.1 Megaceryle torquata | reverse complement strand
AATAGGGACTTATTTTTGGACAGCGCTTCTGAATTGAGTAACCCTGCCCCCTCCTGCTCGGTCCTGTAGCCCACCTCCCTCCTTCAGTTCACTGCTCTATTTTGGGTTTAATTACACACTGTGCATAGGGACTGGAACACACCACGATCTTCCCTGGTGCAGAATTTAAACTCTTCTGTTTTGCCTTTTCCCCTTTTCACCTCATGTATAGACAAGAAAAAAAAAAGAAAAGTCATTCTTTTGTTTCTCAGATGATCAGGAGCACCATTTGTTTTTCCCCTACTTCAAGCAGGCTCATTCTCTGTGCCTTAGTGTCAAGCCAGCTCTGTCAATTATGAGCAAAGGTTTTACAGGGCCATTTTTTCCCTTCTTTCAAAAGGGGGAGATAGCCTGGAAGGGGAAAAATGCAAACAACTGTGAAAGAAAATAAGGAAGGCAGAAAGAGACAAGAGGGGAGAGGACAACTGCTTTCTTTCCTGCAAGAAAGCAAAATTACCTCCCCCAGATACAGAAAACTATTTGTACTGCTCTATCCCCTTTGGCCAGGTCACCCTTAAATACTGCTGTATGCCACCTGGCAAGACCAGGTGGTCACACCTAGTGCAATGGCAAGGTGTGCCAGGTCTGATGCACACCCTTGGCCGCTAAGGTGCAAAATGACAGTGGGGAGACATCCACAGCTAGCAACAGAGCAGCAGCAAGGTCTGGGAAGAGGTGACAGAGGGCTAGAGGAGCTCCTGTCCCATACAGAGACCACCCAGCATCAAGACATCAGCACCCTCCCTTGCAGCCCTGGGCTGCCACGCTACTCTCAGGGAAGCCCCTACAACAGGCAGAGATTCTATCTTGGGACACCCTGACCCAAGGAAAGGAGAGCACCACTTTTGGTGACACCACACCATAAAGACTATGTGCAGACTAACACACAGCAGCTCCTCCTAGGCCATGGGTAAGAAGTGCCAGGAGCCCTCACAAAATTAAAAGGAAGCTGCCAAAGCCACAAAAAGCTGTGCTGATGGTACCCAGGACAGAGTCACTGTTTCTAGACACTTCTCTTCATAAAGCAAAGCCTTCCTCTGCTGAGGCTCTGAAGTGTTCTTTTGCTGCCTGAGAGCATGCAATTAACACTACTAATTATTCACACAATTGCAGTGCTTACATGCCCTGGTCTTGTCAAGACCCGTATGCTAGGTGCTGCACAAAGCAAAGACAGCAAGACAGTTTTTTCCCCTCCACTGCAGACCACCAAGATACCCACAGCAGCCATGGCATTTAAGGCAGTAGTATGAAATTAGGGTGAAGTGGGGTCATTCTTCCTCCAAAGCCTTTAATGGCAAGCAATGATTTCTCCTTGCGGTGGGCTCCCAGCATAGCAGGCACACACAGCTTGTAGATGAAGGGGAGGAGGACGGAAAACAAGGCACAGACAGATGCCAAGGCAACAAGCCTCTTCTGTGCAGATTTACCTGTGGGACCTTCCTCTTTTATTCTTCATCAATGGAAAGATGAATCAGTAGATGCATATGACAGTCTTAAAGCTCAAATATGTCAGTCTGAGGAAATATGGTTCTTTAGTGAAAAGATTAGGCTCATACACAGAATAGAAGAAGGCTGAGAGAGTCACAGACTCATGTGGGAAGCTGATTTAACCTTAACCCAAGGCAGAGAGATTTTTTCAAATTCTGTGAAATGCAAATTTAGGCTTGAGACAGCAGAAATGGCTATTCCACGTAATATCATTTGGAGAAAAAAAAAAAAAAAAAAGGAGACAAATTCCCTGAGCTGAGAGATGCAGAATACTAAAGCAACAGTCACAGATCTTCAGACCAGAAGTACAAAAGGGCAGACTCCACACCCAGTCACAGCCAAGAAAGATCCTCTGATGCCTCCACTACAGCTGTCCCAAGCCTTATATAAAACAGGAAAATAAGAGCCAGAAAACAGCATTTGATTACATTATGTCATCAGTGCTTAGACACAAGAAAAGCTTTATCAAAGTTACA
This sequence comes from Megaceryle torquata, assembly GCA_024611175.1. Lineage (NCBI taxonomy): Eukaryota > Metazoa > Chordata > Aves > Coraciiformes > Cerylidae > Megaceryle > Megaceryle torquata. The sequence goes on along the minus strand of JANIJG010013195.1, from coordinate 46,240 downwards.
TCACAGCTATAGCCAAAGCCTCTTGCATGCTTAGGCAGCACAAGAGCAATGATCCATGTCTTTGGTAACTGCAGTGACCACAGTACAAACTGCTTCAGGTTTGCAGCTACAGCTGAATAAAGACAGAGCTCGATCTTTTTACACCAGGCACTGGTGCTCTGGGCAGTGTTAATCCTAGAAAATAAATAGCATAGCTAAAGAAAATGCACAGAAATCTAAAGCAAGGCATGCTGCTTATTCAGGACTTGAAGTATAAGGGTAAATAACTATTTCCACCCTGCTCAAAAAATGAAAAAACCAGCAGTGGCACTTAGTGACAACTTTCCATACAGTGCATGGAGATTAATATATAGCAGCTGAAAGCCTGCCTCACTGGAACACCAGACAGCAAGGAGATCAGCTGCTAATATCTTCTGGCATTGCATGGCTGTCTTCAAGGCCCTGCAGAGAAACACAGGGCTCCTCTGTTGAGTTGCCTTCCCATTGTGAGCTGCATTAAGATGGAGGGTAATCACTGCTGAGTCATTTGGATGGGACAGAAAAATAACCTTCAAGCAGGAGGAAGAGGAAGCAAAAGTGACCTTCCGGCCAGAAGTCAGCTATCAGATGTATTTTGGAGGTAGAGCACACTGGAAAAATGCCTTTTTTTTTTTTTTTTTTTTTTTAAAGAAATCTCATCTCTATTATAGTGAAATATTCATCTTTTAAGCAGCATGAGCTGCTGAGGGGTGAGGATTTCCACCTGCTGGCAGGACCTGAACTAATGCAGACAAATGGAAGGCTCCCAAGGCACAGGCACAGGCTCCCTTGCATGCATGTACCCCGAGGCTGAACAGCCAAGTGAAGTCCCTGACGTCTGATAAAGGGCGAGTGCGCACAGCAGGCTTTCTGATGCAGATGCCTTTGTGCAGTTTTGAGTATACATGGCCTTCTTGCAACAGCTTTGTTTGAGGCCTCTGCTCCTCTGTCAAAAGGGACTGAAGTAGGACCAAGGGTTCAAGAGATGGATGATGCAGACACCATCCTTTCCTTACACTCTTTCCATAAGGAAAGAGCTAAAAATTCAATTTCTCCTGATATGCAAAAACCATAATAGGATGGAAAGTCTGGAGAGTTGTAGAAAAAGTAAAGCCTCCCATAAAGCTAGAGTCTGCTGCTGTTATTGAAAGGCCATATTAAGTATGGTTATCCAGTGATTCATGGGATTTACATAAAGCTGTAAAACACAAACTTTGCCCAAGAAAACCCACTGCTGAAGAGAAAGCCAAGTTCCCAAGAGACACGGGAAATTATATATGTACATACAAGCATTTGGGCAAAAAGCAAGGGTTAAGTTTAAATTATTGACTAGGCACACATTGTTCAGATGTCACAGAAGAGCTCTCTACCTTGTTTTAAATCTCTTCTTCAGGCCTTGCAAAGACTAACCACTTAAATCACAGATTACAAACTAGTGCATTTTAATTATTAAATAATGCATTTCTAATTAGGGTAATCCATTAAAGGAACAATTAGAGAACAGGGCCTAATTCTCCCCCATGTTATTCCACTCTTGCAAGGTTCTGCCATGAATAACATGGCACAGAAAGGGGTAAGGAATGTCCTGCTGACAAGCTTTGATGCAAATATAGATGCATTAGCTAATGAATGTATTAAAAGCATGATTATAATAGCAAAAACACATCTGTGCTCCACAGTTGAGATTCCTGAGTTGAGCACCTTTCAGCAAGCCACCCAACATAACTCAGAATCGGATTTCCTAAGACAAGTTTCCGGCCGATTTCTAGGATCACTCAACCCCACCTTTTAAGACAAGGGTCATGGACTTTGAAGTATTCTGCCACAGTAAGAAATCTCACTGGCTTTAGCTTATAATACTTCAGTTAGCCATTTATCCTCAGACTACAGCATGACAAAATTCTCTGGTCTTAAGAAGTGTTGAGCCTTCCCTTGGAAGGAAAGTTTTGGGGGAAAAACTGGATCAACCTTCACACATCTTGTTAAATGCAGAGAACCTCAGCATGCTTTCATACGTGCACTTTTGTGCTATAATATTCACATACAGACATTTAAGTCTTGGACCATATTCAGCATGGATAACCCACATACAAAATCCATAAACTATGGACTGATGACAACAGTGTTCATCCATGTAAAACCAAAGTAAAGAAATACATCCATGTGATAAACTTGAGTATGGTACGTGCATCTGTTGCAGTTTAGGCTCTGCCAGCAGCTAAACACCATGCAGCCGCTTTCCCCCTGCTTCCCCACCACACACACGCACACTCCCCCTCCTGTGGGACAGAAAGGAAAATTGTGAGCAAGAAAAAAGGTGAGAGCCCAGGGGTGACATAAGGACAGTTTAATAAAACAACAGAGGGAAAAGAACTCTTCTAATGTAAATACTAATGCAATTATTTACAAAGCAAGTGATAGGCTATGCCTGTGCCAGAGATGCCACTTTCTTTGCTCCAGTTGCACTGAAGCAAGCTTAGAAAAAAAAAGTGACCCAGCCCTGGGCCAGCCCTCCCCTTATATAGTGGACATGACTCAGTAAGATATTGAATATTCCCTTGGCTGGTTTGGTTGTTTATTTCAGCTGTGCCCTTCCCAGCTTCCTGGGCCAACAGCTACATGTGATAATTACCCTGAACCAAACCCAGGACAGCATGTATACCTGAAAGCAATCGTATTGTATGGGTGCATGTGCACAGAAAACAGATAGAAATTAACATAAATTTACATGCAAAGCTTTACAGCATACATTTCGTATCTGCCAGAGAGCAAAGATCCAGCAGTACCTTGGTTCCAAAAGTGATATGGACAAAAAAAGTGAACAAAAAAAGCTCTGGAGGAAATAATCACAAGAGAACCTAAGTAAATCTGTAAGGTTTTGTGAGTATGATAAATCTTGAACCAAAAATATCACAAATCCACTACCAAGCAATAAAACCACTTCGGGAAAGTGCTGGAACACTGCTTGTTTCCAACAGCTGGTTTGAGGGGAATAGAAAGGTACTGGAACAGTTAAACACACTGATCAAGAGGCCAACTTTACACTGTAATTTAAATAAGTCAGCTGCAATGTCAGCAATTTATTTCCCTCCGAAAAAGTACAGAAGGCAATTTGCCTCCTTAAGAGAAGCAGCCTGTCGCATTTGGATTGCAGTCTCTACACAGAGCTAACAGAAACCACATCCAGCTGTTTTGTTATTTTGCTTTCAAATAGAGTGTATATATAGGAGAGAGAGAAAGATTTAATTGTCTGAAAACCTTTAGAAAGGTAGCATGCCCTTTAGCTGGGTTTATTTTATGCCTTCCTTTTAATACAGAATAATAAATTCCCTGATATAAAATTACAATCTCATAAATATCAAACAGATGGCTGCAGGCTCATCTTCAGAGCATGCTTTGGAGCAGCACCTAGACTACAATATATGACGCCAAAGCTGAAAAGATAATGGAGCTTGTTTCACCTTCAGTTCAATAAATCCACTTCGCACTTCTAAAAATTACTATGTAGTGGTGCAAGGGGAGGTAGCAAAATTTGCCCTTTATTTCCAGGTGGAATACAAACTGAGAAAAGAACTAAGCACACCCACAACCACATCAGCATCACTTCAGAGCGACATCCCTGAATACACAGGTGACCATGGGCAGAAGGAGAACACAGAGGTTACTCTAAGCAGCCTCTCATCACTTTTACAGTGATATTTGGACTTGCAGGTCTCATGCAAGTGGTTGATATCAACTTCCATTAGAAAACTTGCTGCCTGAAAGCAAGTTTCTCCTTCACGCAATTTCAGCAAAAAGTCTTGAAAACTGACACCCTTGTAGCAAAGGAACAAGAACTGCACCTCCATTCTCTCAAGCATAAGGTGGTATATAAAGGCAATGTAACTCTCTGTGGACAACGTAAGTGCATTGCGCTTCTCTATGTGTGTGCAGCACTTGAATAAGCGCAGTTTCACAGCTTTGGGAGGAGCGAGACCTGCCCTGCTCTTAATCTCGCTCAGCTCTGAAGTTTCATACAAAAGCCCTATCCACACCATGTCTGGCAAGCAATGTACACTCCATTCCTGTGCTCAGAACCAGCATGAAGCTGCAACCACATTAGCACAGCACTGAGAGCAGCATAACACACTATGCCATTAACACAATTTATCACTATTTCATAGCCACAAGTAACTGCCAGGCTTTGACTTCACTTATACGGGGCCAGTTTGGAGTGCAGGCATGCAGAATTTGTGCCTACCTCTGAATGATGATACAGTCACAACCTTAGCAAAACAGCTGTCTCTCCACATCCAAACGTGCAGCATTTCAAGTTGATCAACAGAGAGATGCCTAATTTTGCATAGGGTGCAATTAGCAGTTTCACAAAGATGGTTTGCAGCAGAAGCAAATTGGGATGACATTGGCTATTGAGGGAAGAAATCAGTGACAGAATGTTCTGTTAAATGGAGCAAGACAGATTGCTGTAGTGACACCTAGAAAGAAAAGATGCTTGCTCAAATACACAGCAGTCACTCATGTCTTGGAAAAAAGCAGGTAACAAAGTGATTTAATTCGCAATGGGGAGAAAAAGCTCAAACATCAGACTAGATCATTTGCTGCAAATATAAACCCAGGAGTCCAGTTCTCAGTTGTGAAGTTTTAGAATTTCACTAAGCCACTAATTTCATCCTTTTACCTCCTCATCAAGACGCACACAGAGACCCAGATGTCCCATTGGACAGCAAATACGTATATCTAAAGAGAAGACAAAACTGACAATAAAGAACCACATCCTTCTCTGCTGGATCCTAGAAGCACACCAATGGAAGGATTAATCCTTGTTTGTCTACTTATTGGCATCTGTGACCTGCAAATACAGCTGGGAGAGAGGCAAAATAAACCAAAATTTTACGATGACATATAAACCCATCATTCAGACAATCAACCAGTATGGCTGAGATCAGATAATGACAGCTGGAAGTCAAAAAGTAAAGCTGCTAGCCCTGCCACAGTGATGCAATTATTGCAGAGTGCAGCAGGTCTGAATAATGTTTCCTTATCTCCCCAGAGAAAAATCTGTACTTTTTGGCATTAAATAAAAATATTTATTACAGCAAAAGAGATGAACTGTTTGGATTCTGAAATGTGGCTCATGGGGCTCTTAACCACTCACTCAGCATTCAAACTTTCCTCTCTGCATCGAGTTCCCTGTTCATAACCCTTTTGTAAAGCAGGACAGCTATTTTGGCAACTAGAAGCAGCAAATCCCAGCAGCCAAACAGCTATAATGCATCATAAGAAAAGGTGTCTGGCTGATGTCATACCCTGCAGCCAACCTGCTCTGTTATAATGAGCCAAAACATACTGCAAAACATGGATACTTGGGGCTTGGAGCAAGCATCACAGGCCCTGAGGCATTATGCTTGTTGCCCCAGATAATCCTTTTCTGTGAAAAGGAGGCATTTTCCATGGCAAAGCTGCCATGAAATTGGAGAGGGGGGAAAAAAGGCCACTTTCTACTGAAAGATGGTTGTGTTGAGAAGATCTCCGGATCTCCAGAGAAGATCAGAATACAAAGGTATTAATGAATAAATAATTAATATTTACCTGAAATACCCAAGACAAAGCAGACAGAAGTTTAAACAGGAAGACAGACCAAAGTAGGATTCCCTCAGAGAAACTGTATTTCCCAAATATCCCCCATATGGAAAAACCAAGGCCCATATTTCCCTGCATGCAAAACTGGCAAGAATTGAACACACGTGTAGCTATGTTAAAAAAAACCCACAGGTGTGACTGTGGCTCCAAACCAAATAATTGATGGATGTTCCCACCAGATGCCAAGGCAAGACCCCACAGATCAGCTGTCCCTGAGGAGGCTGTATCTCCCAGCTCCATGGAAATTCAGCAAGAGATGTGTAGCCAAGGGTTTCATACCACTGCAAGCTGAGGGAACATCCACCATAGCATCACGTGGAGCAAAGCATCAGCATGATTCCAATGCTGTGTGAAGCACTGGGACCTGCATCCTGACCCACATACCACCCTTAGCCCTTGCTCCTCTGGGAATAGCTTTTACTGCCACGAGAAGGGCATCCTGGGGAAGACCTTCTTCCAACTATAGAACAGGCCATCTAATCCAAAAGCCTGAACCAAACCTATTTCAATTTTCCTGCTCTACTCCATAATTTTAGTGGAAAAATAAATTCAGTTCGGAAGCTTTCCTATATGATCACTCTCCTGTGCTAGCACACATGCCCTAGCCCATCCAGCACATCCTATTGTCTCCCGAGACCACAGCACAATTGCACTGTCTGGTAACACATTGCAGTGGTGGCCCTCAGGGACTTCCTTCCAGGGGCTGTTGCTGTTACCATGAGGTCAGGAGACAGCTGAGCACAGAAAACATCTGTCCCAAGGTTGACCTCTGGGCAAAATAAGTAACTTTAAACGGGTGGTCACTAATTCTGTTATTTTCATTATGAACTGCAGACCAGAAATCTGAAGTCCAGCTTGAGGGACAACTAACAGCTCACTTCTGCCTCTGAAGGCTCCACACTTTGAACATTGCAAGTGCTACACTCTGAAGGCCCTGAAAAATACTAGTCCCAGGTATCTCTAATTAGGATTTCAAAATTACTGGATGCTTCTGATTTCCATCTGTGCCCATTGTCATCCCTTCTATATAAGCAGGGACCCAAGAGCAGCCCCTTCTTCCCAGGGGTGCTGTAAAGATAAATTAATGTTTGTGAAGCACTTGGGTTCTATAATGATGAGTGCTCTGATACTACCATGATAAAAAAAAAAGACTATGAGGAAATCAATAATCCTGTCTTCAGAGCAGGATTTAAACAGTGTCTTGTCAATAAGGCTTAGAGCCATGAGCTGAACAAACACAGGAAAACAAAGTGTAATCTGGCTGCTCATTAAGTGAGCACCATCCTTCGAGCACTTGACAGAGGTAGGAGACCGATGGGAAAAAATACAGTCTGTGAAGACATAAGAAAAGGCACTGGCCAACTTAAGTGTGCACTTCTGAATGGTGGTGCACTTGGGTTTGCAATGGATCCTTATGTTTCCATCCTTCCCTTTGTCCCAGATACCTCAATTACTAAGGAGGCCTTAGTTAGACACCCCAATAGGTGATGTATTAATTATCCTTATTTTCAGATAAGCAAGAAGTACAGAGGAGTCCAGCAACATGCTTAAGATTAAGCTCAAAAGGAAATAAGGGGAGAATTCGGATGGTTTCAGCCTCAAACTTTCACTGTGGGACAGCTCATCCACTAGCCACGTCCTTGACTGAAAGGCCACACTTGTGCGTAGAAAAGCTGTAATGATGTTGCTTTCTGCATCCTGATTTAGGTGAAGGGATTGAAATTCTAAAACATCAGTACTGACATATTCTAGTACTAGTCATAACAGAATGAATAGCTGAGCACTGATAATTGTTTTCTTGGTACGGAAAGCCATCCACACAGTGTTTAAGTGGCATTTCCAGACAGAACTGAGCACAAAGGTCCAATGCCCTATTTCAGTGGCCCCAGAATTTGGCACTGTGACTCTTGCCTGAGCTGAATAGGCAAATCTAGAAAGTCTTGCTCCCTAGGAAGGGAAGTCCAGGTCTTGATGGGCTGCTATTGCTTCAGCCAGAGGTTTTTTTTTTTTTATCATGAATAAAATTAGGAGGAAAACAAACAAACAACAAGAAAAAACAGGAAGTGATGCTTCCCTTGACCTTAGGGTTAAGGAACAAATGCTATCAATAGGGCTAAAATAGACTGAGTGCATACGTGTCCTGTGAACTCCAGTCCCTGGATGAAGGGGAGAGAGCCTGGGGGAGGGATGACTCTCCACTGGAAAATGAAGACTGGGTTAAGGACCAGTTACATAGGTTGAATGTACATGAGTCCATGGGCTCTGATAAGATGCACCCAAGAGTACTGAGTGAATTGGCTGATGTTGTTGCCCTACCACCCTATTGTTTTTGCAAAATCGTGGCAAACAGGAGAGGTGCCAGAGGGCTGGAGGAAAGCCAATGTCACTCCAGTCTTCAGAAGGGCAGGAAGATGACTCCAGAAAACTATAGACCAGTCAGCTTCACCTCCATCCCTAGAAAAACAATAGAGACGCTCATTCTGGAGGTCACCTCTAGGCACATGGAAGAGAAGAAGTTTCTCAGTAGTCAGCATAGATTTACCAAAGGGGAAAATCATGCTTAACTAATCTAATAGCCTTCTATGATATTGTAACTGGATGGATAGATGTAGGGTGACCAGTGGATGTAGTCTATCTTGACCTTAGTAATACTTTTGACACTGTCTCCCATAACATCCCTGTGGAGAAACTTGGGAAGTGTAGGATAGAAGAGCAGGTAGTAAGAAGGATTAGTAACTGGTTGGACAATAGAGTCCAGAGAGTGGTGGTCAATGGTGCCAAGTCCATCTGGAGAGCTGTAACGATGGGAGTCCCCCAGGGATCAGTGCTGGGTCTGGTCCTGTTCAACATCTTTATCAATGACATTGATGAAGGGACAGAGTGTCTTCTCAGCAAGTTTGCTGATGACACGAAACTGGGAGGATTGGCAGATACACCTGCAGGCTGTGCAGCCATCCAGCAAGACCTGGACAGACTGGACAGCTGGGCAGAGTAGAACCTAATGAGGTTTAACAAGGATAAGTGCAGAGTCCTGCATCTGTGAAAAGAATAGTAAAGTACACCAGTACAGACTGGGAGGTGATCTGCTGGAGAGCAGCCCTGTGGAGAAGGAGTCCTGGTAGACAACAAGTTCTTCATGGAACAGCAATGTGCCCTTGTGGCCAGGAAGGCCAATGGTATCCTGG
>JANIJG010013195.1:0-32990 GCA_024611175.1 Megaceryle torquata | reverse complement strand
AGAGGAAGAAAAGCAGACGGGGGGTAGAGTGGGGGGGGGGGAGCAGTACACAAAATCAATTTAATTTAAACCAAACCACAAATTTACCAACTGAATCAGAGTAGGACAATAATAAATAGAATCAGATCTTAAATATAACCCTTCCCTCACCCTTCCTTTCTTCCCCTGCCCAGCTCTGATAATTCCGCTCCTCCAGCAGCACAGCTGGGGGCAGGGAACAGGGGTTGTGGTCAGCCTCAGTCAGTTACATGTTGTTTCTGCCAGTCCTTCTTCCTCAGAGGGAAGCCTCCTCACAGTCTTCCCCCGTGGCAATGTGGCATTCATCCCATGGGAGGTGGTTCTCCACAAAATTCAACTAGCACGGGTCTCTTCTACAGGCTTCAATCCTCTCAGCAATGGATAGCTCCAGCACAGGCACATGGCCTCCTTTGGGATCAGTCCCCTGCTCCAGCATGGGGTCCTCGACAGGCTGCAAATGAGTCTCCTCTACCATGGATTTCTGAGGGCTGCAAAGGCTCAGCCTGACATCTCACCATGAACTGAAGGGGAAAGGTTGTCCAGCGTACCTCCCCCACTCCTTCCTCACTGACCTGGGTGTCTGCATGGTTGTCTCTTTCCTGTCCCACTCCTCTCCAAAGAGCTCCCAAAATAAAGGAAGTTGCTCAACAGGTTTTCCCTTCTTAGTAAAAGGTGCTGATTGGCTTGGCCTCAGCCAGAGGCAGGTCTGACTTGGAGACAGGGGACCTTGAAGCTTCTTACAGGAGCCATGCCAGTAGCTCCCTCCCCTGCTACCAAAACCCCCCAGGCACAAACCCAGCACAGAACTTCAAGACATGGCTGAGCCTGCAACTAGTCACTAAGTTGGTCAAAAATCTTTCTTTGTATCCAGGGACTGTATCACAGTCTAGAAGGAAAAGGTCACTCTAATTATATTTTCAGACCAAAGACTCATATAAACTCAAGGAGGAGAGGGAAGATGAACATAAAAAGCAAACCATGAAGTAGAATCCAGTGTGTCCAGATTAGTCAGATCCAGGCTGACCCATTCAACAAAGGGAGGTAGTCTTCCCATCTTGTGGGGGGAGGTCCTATACTCTTAAAGCAAGTAGCTTATTTCCATTATTTACCCATCAGGAGAGCTATTGCCCATATTTACCTCTCTCATCTGGGGGAGCTCTGAATCCTGATTGGTTTTCAGCAGGAGGAATCAAAGCTGGAATACCACAGAGCTTGGGCAGGGACACTTCCCCAGCCTGCTTCTTCAGAGCTCTAGTCAGCAAGTAAACATGGGATGGGCACCACCAGTTGCTGAGATGTTAGTCTCCAACCCTACTCCCCCAGCTACTGATCACAGGAGCAAGAAATCTCCACCAAGAGGTGTTAAGTAGACTAGAGCAGCTCCTGTTCCCTCCAGAGCTGAAGGTCCAGGGTTCCCCTGACTGAAAACACCCATCAAAAGGGCAAGTAACTTGAAAGCAAAGGAGGTGGAAATGGTAATAAGAATTAAGCAGGAAGGATGTTAATAAAGCAAGTGACCTGAAGTGTTTACAGACTGCCAGAAAGCCTACACAAGTCAGGCAGCAGTCAGAGGAGTGTAACAAACAAATAAATGAGCATTTCAAGGTGGACCAAACATCTGTCCAGGCTGGCCTGCAACACAGCTGCCCAGGGAAGTGTGTAGAAATGGGATGAGCAGATAACGATAATTCCCTTAGGCACTCTTCCAGCTGCCAACTGCTCTCAGCTCATGAGCTTCCTGATCCAAATCAGGTTTCTATATTTTTCACTCCCCCTTCATGGGTTCCTCCTAAAGAGGGAGGAATAGGAACAGCGAGAAAGAATAACAACACTTGAGGAAAGGTAAGGTAATGTTTAATATCAATCTTGATATAGGATAATAGCATCAACATGTAGGCTTCCCATACATAGTCTACTCAAATGTGAGCTGCCATACTTGCTCTTGCAAATGCAAGTCTCATCTTTAGAAGAAATTGGATGATATGCTGCTGGCTTGTAGTGCAGATGTTCTATCAATAGCCTCAACCAGACATTTCAGTACCTAGCATCCTGTTACAAAATGATGGTGGGAAAAACCCAAAAGATTTTCTGAACATTTTCTGTCTGTGATTACAAGAGGAAGGAAAAAAAAAATAAAAGGCAGCTCAGGCTTATTGGAAGCAATCAGTCCTAGGGAAGAATGCTAGTTCATTATGAAAGCCTGTTATTTTGTCATCTGAGATAACATTTACTTTTTTTCTTCACTCCTTCACTTATATTAACTCATATTGGTATAGTCCTGCAGTACTCCTTGCCTTAAATACAGTAATATTTGTCTACTGCGTCTTGTGATTTTTTCTCCATAAAAGCTGGAGACCAATGACCTAGGCCCACTTGCTTTGTGAACCTTATCAAAGGTACTTCATATCCTTCCTCCCTTCCTATCCCACCCTCCAAAAAAAACCACACCAAAAAACCAACACCAACCTGCAGTTGTTGACCTGTCACCTGCAGACCTCAGTTTAATCAACAAGAACAACAGACAATTCCACCCTCTTAGAAAACATCAAGCATGGTTCACACAGTGGGGGAGGCAGCAAACAATGGGCAGGACACACAGGAAGATCACAAAAGCAAGATGCAGTACTTGTCACTTCTAAATGAGGGATCTAGAGATGAAATTCAGAATTAAGTTTGGATTGCATTCTACATTTAAAAACCGTGACTGCTACAGGTGTTACAATTTTTATTTTATTTTATTTCTAACCTAACCGAAGTCTGATCTAAATTACCAAGCAAATTTAACACAGGATTTGGGGGAGGAGTGTAGCTATTTATTGTATTTGTTAACCTAATCAGCAAGGTTCCCCCCCCCTTCTAGATTTAGCTCTCAAACTAGGTCATGGTGATTACCCAGTCTGAAGGCAATGCCTCTGCTGCTCACATGGAGGGAAGGGAAGATGGAGAAGCAAAAGGTGATGGTATCACACAAGCACAGTATTTGTATCTAGGCAAAGTGCAGTACCCATTGGTCCAAAACCTCATGAATAGAGAAAGCTGAGCTTTCTAGTTTCTTCTGGGCTCTGTCATTGCCTTGATCCCCAGGCACTCAGTGACACCCTTTACTTCAAGAGCTTTGCATCTGCCAGCCAAGGTAGGATAAAGTTAGAAAAAATACCTGTGGATACTTTTAGACCACTCATTATGTCATGTTCCCAGCTACAGAAGAAGGGAACAAGACACATTTGTGCCCAAGGGGGACAGACCTATATCCTACCCCAGCAATAAGAAGAGGGAAGCAAGACTTATCTAGCCTGAAGCTGGTTACCATCTGAAGGATGCAGTCAATTTGGGGAATGGGGAAGTGAGGAAAAGAAAAGTGAGGAAGAGTAAAGCAAAGGCAAACTAAAGCCTGAGAGCATGAAGAAGCCTATTCTTGTGTCCAGCATAATTAGACAGAATGTCACTTCCACAGAAGAGAAAGGAACAGATAAGATGTGTAAAGAGAGTTGCATGTTGTTAGAACTTTTTTTTAAAGCTTCTCATCAGCCACATTTTTTTCTTATCTTCCCCCTGCCCAGTACCTCACTTCCATTGAGTTTGGTGGAGCATCCTAAATATTTCTTGCAGCCTTCAGACTCATAATCCTTCTCTCCCCATCTGCTACAGACTGGCCCTGATGAAATCTCAGCAGGCCCATGGCCCTTGGCAGATTGCCTAGGCAGGGGTTCCTTTGACCCTCCTTCCTCTCAAGTCACCTATCTTTGACTCCATTGCCATATTAAACCTCCCATTTTTCCTTCTCTCCACTCTGTCTCCAAAGAAACCAAGTCTCAAACTGAATTTCTTCCTCGCCATTTCCATGTTTCTACCTCACGATTCCCATTTCTTCATCCTCTTAGTTTCCTCTTCTATTTGTTTTGTTTTCATTTCTAACAAGACATTGCCTAAGGTCAGGATTAATAACCCACAGTTCAGATGGCCATTAATCCATCAGTAATCAAGTATGGGCACAAGGAGACTGGCAGCCCACTGTGGATAGGGACCTGTTAGCAAAGTGGACCCTGCAAAGCTGGGAGTAAATGGTGATCAAAGGGGAGGCCAACCTGGGGCAAGAGGGTATCAGGGGTCTCCAAGGAGGGCTCCACTGAGACAAGTCACCTGTACCAAGACTTGGGCTATGGTTTCCCCAAGTGAAGGGTGTTTGCACAGAGCCCTGGAAGCACAGAAAGTGAAAGGTTTCTTTTCAATGAAAAAGTGCCTCTGTCTAAAACAGTGTATCTGTCATGGAAAGAGGACCTGGCACAGTCAGGAACAGGGAACCTCTCCATGAAGAAGCAACAGCTTATTAAAGCATGCTGCACTCAAACAGGGTTGTTTCTTCACTACTTTGGAGCTGCTCCCTCCTGAAGCAGGGGTTTGGCTCATGCAGGAGATCCTGTGGCAGTTTCATCCCACTGAAGGGACCTCACCTGAGCTGCTCCTGAACCACAGAATGGTCACACACATGTAGAGGAACAGGAGCAGCTTCTCCCTCTATCTCCACTGCCCCCTTCACTTCTTACCTCAAGATTATTCCTCTACTCTGGCTAAGTCAGAGCCAGCAGTCACCAGCAGGTAGAAGCTCCAGAGATGGATGGGTCACAAGGCAACATGAGATGAATGATGGTGAAGAGTTTATAGAACAGCCACAGAACTAAATTAAACCAGGTTAAAGTCTCATTTTGTGTCCTTTCCTTGCTACTAATCTAGGTTATGTTACCTATAATATCCTGTAGTCAAGAATCTTTTGAAATTTCTGTTACAGGACCATTACCTTCCTCTTCAGTCATTGAGTACATTAAGTAACACCAGACCTCCACCCACCCACTTCTGCTCCCATTTACCTTAGTAGGAGTATTACCATTAGTTCTGCTGCTTCCAGTCCTGCACCCACACTCCTGGCTTCCCAGAAAGGTCCCTTCTCTCTCTCCCTGCTTTGTTGGTTATGCAGAAGCTGTGGCAGGTGCTCTCTCAGGCTCCCACAACATGGGAAAACACTTCATTTGTCTAGGGTGGCAGGTAGCAGGGAAGCTGTTTTACCCAACTGTGTGGGGAAGCAAGCTGTAGAGATGCCCAGGCAGCAGAGAGTGCAGAGGCCAAGGAGAGCACACTACAGCAGGCAATGGAGTGCCTTTGTTCTGCATTGTTTTTTATATCCTTGCCCTTCTCCTTTGCCTGAATGGCATTAGAGAAGCAACAAGGGAGCCTCACTGCCAGCTACACTCCATGGCAACACATCAGCTTTAAAGACATACCAACTCCTAGGAGCACTAATGCAATGCCTCATCTTATTCCCCAGGTCCTCTTTCCCTGCACCTTCTCCAGGCTCCAGCCTCCCTAGCCATCACAGGAGGCCCTTCCTAGCAGTTCTCCCTCAGATGGACAGACACTCAGAGGACCAGTGAAGCATCCAAATTGGGAATCTCCACAACACCTGGGCTTGGTCTCACCTCTTCTCTTGGATCCTCTGTCTCTTTCCCTCCAGCAAGACCTGCTCTGTGAGCATCCCCAGAGCAACATCCCATCAATTCACCAGCAGTAGCTAGGCACAGGTTCCTTTGGGAGCTCATCCCCCTGCCTGCAGTCAGAGAAAGCAGATGATGTTCTGGTTTGTCTCCTCTTCCCATTGGGCCTTCATGAAAGCAGAGAAATGATAACTCAACAGCTACCTCCCTGTCTGGGGGACAGGGTAGGAGGTACAAGCATTTTGGGGAACGGAAAATTAATCTGAATGAAGTACAAACCAAGTGAAGCTGAAAATCAAACCCAACTTGCCAGCTCAGATTTCGTTTTGTTTCAGCAAGTGCCCAGTTTGAGCAGAAACATAAAACCAGCACAGACACGGAGGCTGTCTTTATGGTATATTCAGCCTGACCAAAATAAGAAAGGTGTCCAGAGCCTTGTGAGAAAGGGCTTGTTCCCCTCTTCTAAGATCTATAACCCAGTTTGAGAAACCCAAGAGGCCCTGAACTGGGATTAATAAGCATTGTTCTCTGGAGGTCAATGGAGCAGTGCCAATTTATTAACCATAGCAGATACACTCAAGCATTTTAGTCACTTACCTGCCCTGAACCCAGCATCTTTGGAGGCTCAGCCCACCTTGCATGCAGCCAGGGGCAGCCTCATGCCCACCTCTGCCAAAATAGGGCCTTCCCATCAACAGCCTACAGACCATTTCCTGAGTATGAACTCCAGTCACTGTAAGAACATATAATTTTTCAACCAAATCATACCTCTCATCCCTCACTGGCTGCCTGGATATGTCAGCCCACAAGGTGGTGGCCCAAGAAGGGTTGGGAGGGCTCCACTCTCCGTGTTTCTTGCACTGGTGGTTTACACTGGGATCTCATGACACCTGAGCCACATTTGAGAGTCCACTGATTTTAACTATCTGAAGCATTTCAGTCACGACTCTCCCCATCAGGGGCCTCCAACTGGCCAACACTACAGCAGACCACTAAATTGCCTCCACCATGACCTATTCTCTCATCACAGCTCCACAGTTTTCCCCTTACACCTAGAACAGAAACACAAGTTTAAAATCCTGAGGGGACCTATAAGCTTTTGACTGGAAGGTGAGGATTTAAACACCAGTGGAAGGACCTCCCTTTTCCCTGCATCCCTCTGGAATTACCCAGCCAGATGCACAGAGGAACATACAGCAAGTCTTTCCTGAGGATAATTGCAGAGGAACTTGCCAGTAGGTAAAATATTTACCTAAGCCTCATCAATGCAAATGTCTTTTAATCCTCCTTTATCTTTCAGGGACTGCAAGAGAGTAAGTACACCTCTGATTTATACAGATGCATACAAATTAGAGTAATAAAACTCATTCATATTATTTTGTAGTAATTGTATCACTATTTGTCAAATATATTTATTGTGTATGTACTATCAATATAGGGAGTTACTATAAAAGCAATATATACATTGCAGTAACAGTTCCTATACCTTCTTCCATCCAATTCTCTGTGCATTTTGATGGTCTGACTGCTGCTTGCACACACAGTTTTGCTGAGAGCCACACTGGCTGCTTGAGAGTTCTCGCAGCCTGCATCTTACTGTGTGCATGTTTAGGTAGGGGGAATGAAGACTGAGACACAAGAATCTCATGACAGTGCATTTGAGGCCTTCATGCAGTTTCCAAACACAAGCATGTAGTTAAGTGCCTGAGGGTATCAAGCATAAGGAGCACAGTTGGTGGGGAAGGGGTGCAGAGAAAGCCTATAAAAAGCTTCACTGCTGTTTGGGGGGAGCAGCAGGGTCTCAGAAGAGGTCATTCAGTGGGATGAAAATCACAGGTGTAAGTATTAAGTCCAGAAAGTAAAGACTTCACATCAGATTCTCTATTGGGAATTTCTCTGTGTTCCTAAAAAGCTGCTTGAGAGCCATGAAAACGTTAATTATCAGGAAAGACTAATCCTGTGTCCAGTGGAGAGAGGTGTCACAGCAATGGATGAGGAAGCCCTTCACACTCACAAACAAGAATGGGAAATGCCATAGGTACAAGACAAAGTCTCAAGGGCATGACACTAATCTGCTTAATTGCACTCATGAAGTACTCGGAGAAGTCAAGTAGCCAGGGAAGGAAATAATCACTTCTGTGCTCTCCTGCTAGAGCTGTCTATCTAACCTGACAACTTTGCTTCCACTGATAGGACCACAGCTATCCTCTGCCCTGTGGGGTTTATCCCAGGTCATTCAGCCACTCATCCCCTTGCCTCTGCACAGCATCTCATCTCTCTTTTTCAAATGATACCCAGCACCTTCCTGCTTTCCCTGCTGCAATGCCCCCAGTGACAGCTTCCCCCCCGGGCTATACTCTTCCATCCCTCAGAAACTCTGCCCAGAAATGCCTAGACAGCAGCACATCCCTGTGAGGACACACTGGCTGCTACCACAGCCAAATAAGCCTCGAGCATTTTTATTGCCCAGGAATTTAGGAACACATCTCCCACACTGAGTGCAAGAAGAGGGGTGGGCCAAGTGCCACAGGCAAGCTTTTAAATGTAAAGCTGGAAGAAAGACTCAGCTATCCCAACATGACAAAACAGGGACTGTCAAGTGCATTTAACTACTCTTCCAGAGACACCTGGTATTTATCTTCACTATGGTTGTCTCAGCAAAGGGGAGAGGTTGGCACCAGCACTAGCTTCATGGGTTTTCAGTAGTTCCTCTGCTCTACCCTATTCCTGTGCCTCTCCCTCTGATGTTGCAGGGGAAAGGGCAGGGGGGTCTTGCTCCAAGCACAGTGCTCCATCTGTCTCCCTGTGCAGGGGAAACAGGAAAGACAAACTACAGGGACATGAGTCACTATAGCACAAGGACAAGGGGATGCAAGGCCACAGTCAAACAGAGTAAAGAGAAAGAGGAGTCAAAACAGAAACACAGATCAGGCCCCTACAAACATAAGCATCATTGACCAACACAGCAATGAGAGATTCCCTTCTGTCCCTAAACCACAACCCCAACACATCCAAAATGACTGCGGCTCTGGTATTTATGACTCCTAGGAGTCAAATTCAGACACCCAACCCTGAAGTCCTGGCTTACTTCCCATCTCAGGAACCTGGGTTGCAAGAGTCAGGAGTTCCCTGAAGGTCCAAGTAACCTCAAAGCTGCAACATTCCTCCTCAGGGAAGATGGTTCAAGCACACACTTGATGCTACTTCTGTATCTCCAGAGCATGCTGAAAAGTCCCATGGAGAAGGATATCCTAGAGCAGACCTCCCCAGCCTGTTCTCCCCGCCTTACAGCCCTCTGAAGATGTTCTTCCATGGGAAGCTCCCCTTCATCCAGAAGAGGGAGCACATTTTGCCTTCTGCAGTCTACCTGTGGTCTGGATTCACGTCTCACACCCAGCCAGAGAATCCCTGATGTGACAGCTCAGGGAAATCAAATGAAGTGCCAATCCCATTTCATTTTTCAGTAAAATAACCCCCATATGGGAGAAAACACAGTTTCCCCAGACATCTGCCACACATTCCAGAAAAATACATTACAGGCATGCCACTAAGTGTGAAATAGACTTTTAAAAGTTAAAAAAGCTATTGGATATTTAAAGGATGTGTGACATATCACAATATGCTGGAAATGCATTTTAAAGAAATAACAGCACTGCAAAGATACTGTGAAGGAATGCAATTAATTCTGTGATTTAAAAAAAATCTGGGTTATGGAGGAAAGTAGTTGTTTTTGTTTTGTTTTTTTTTTTTTTAAGTACCTACTTTAATAGTTAATTGTATTGTAGGGGAAACTTGAGGGTTCAATGAGAGATGAACTACATGGTAGAAGGCTATATGCGGGTTCAATTATAATACTAATTTTAATTAGTCTTACCCCAAACTCTTCTCCCTTCCAACATCAAGACTCATTTGCTTAGCGCTTCATCTGACTGGCAGCTTGAGCAGAAACTTCTATAGCAGGTATGACCAGTTTGTTTGTTGTTTTTTCTTGTCAGAAAAATAAGTTGTATTTCAAGAGTCCAAAAAAAATTTTATATATACACTCTTTGTCCATGCAGAAGCATTCAAGAGGTTTTCTTGACTAGCACTTGTTGTAGGATGCTTTGAAACACTGCTTTTGTACTGGGCAGCAGGGTAGCCTCTGACCTCTTTTACTCATTCCTATATTAAGGATGAATGTGGGACCTCAGTTTCTCCCTCTCCACAATGCTGTTACAACACATTCTTTCACTGCATGTCCGTGGTTTGGGTTTTTGGTATGTTGTTGGCAGCTTTTTGTGGGTGGTTTTTTTGAGGTGGGGGTGTTTGGTTGGATTTTTTTTTTTTCTTTCACTCGACAGGATCCCTACATCCACAGGAAGAGATGGCATTCAGTGAAGACAATGATGTGATTCTTATTTAGGCCAATGGGCCTTACAGAAGTTTGTGATAGCAGGGGAACTGAAATAAGCAGGAATGCAAAGTGTGCAGGCTGTGGAACAGGGACACTTCACCACACCAACTCCATAAGGGATGCTCCCATCTCACCCCTTTTCACTGTAGCCTCAGTCCTCCAGCCTACCTCCACATGGGCTCACAGACCCAGTCTTTGCCTTCTCAGACAGCTTCTTCCCATCCAGATCCTCACCTCCACCACCTCAGAAGGGAGGTTACCTGCCTTGCTTAGTCCACCCAATCCGCTTCTCCGGGTTGCTTGCTCATGCCATTGCTCCCCAGTTCCTCTCCTCTGGTGGTCTTATCTGGTGGATAAGCTTTCCACCTCAGCTTCCTGCGGGCTGCCTGACCCTCTAGACTTATTTTTCTTCTGGGCTTCTCAGTCTCCTAATTCCAGTCTACTTCCCAGGCTTTTTGCCTGGTCCCTGTCTCTCAGACCTCAAAATAAAATTTTATTAAAGGATTAAAAGACAGTTACAAAGGAAAAAGTTGGGTAGCTTTAGAAAACCACTTTACCACCTTATGTAACAATGAAAGTGAAGTCTTCCATTTCTTTGGTTCTGTTTGTATGCATGGCCCTTGTATGAACTGTGTGATTTCAGAGATACCTCTGGGCAGGAAATGAAGGAAAAACATTACTCAGCATTCATCAGGGAAGAAACCATGTATTATCAGGAGGTTATTTACCTAGGGAAAGACAAAAGGGTCAACCTGTAAGAAATAGAAACCAGGAGGCTGTAGTATTGGATGAACAGAATACTACAAAGAAACAGTGAGAATACTGCTGCTTCCAAAAGCCTTTCCTGTAGAAAGGAAGTGGGCTACCATCTAGGCCCCCCTCCAGTCGCTAAAATCCCATTTCTAAAGAGGTCTACAGATTGGAAGACAAGAGCAGTTGCCAGCACAGAGGCTGTTAGACAGTCTGTATGATGAAGTATGAAGAAGAGAGGAGCAAACTCCAAAGCAGGGAAGGAGCCTACTCTATCAGGGAAATAAATCAGGAGAGCCACATGGAAAGAAAAAAAGCAAATAAAAATTGCCTTGAGGAAAAGAAATAACATCCCTCATCAAGAAATATCACAGCTGTCCAGCAGCAGTGAACATCAGGCAGTACCAAATGCAATATATTATTACTGTTGCACTTCTATGACCATATCTTTTAAATATAATTCACTTACGACACAAACACTTTCAAGGCCTGGCCTGAATCTCATATACACACAAAACAGACCCTGTCAGAATCACTCAAAAACAGGAGACTTACTCAAAGCAAACATTACATCGCAAGTTAGTAAAGGTGACCAAAAAAAAAAAAAATACATAAAAATTGTAATATTTGAGAAAGTATGCTTTGTGATATATGTTTAGCTTAATTATTGGTAACAATGCTTGTTAACAACGCCTGCTAGCTGGCTGGTAAATTATCTGTAGTACATTCTGTGGAATATAAGGGCATTGTATTCATAGGGGGGCTTACTGCCACACTAGAGTGCTGAGTTCTTGGCTGGGAAACAAGACACAGGATAATGCAGGTAAGTGTAGAAAGTATCCTTCTGGGGTGCAAGAACGATGGGGCAAGGCAGATTTGCCAAGTACAACTTCATGGTGGTTTAGTGTACTCTGAAATAACAAACAGGGCTTGGAAAGCAAGTAGACATTTCTAATCTCTGACTGGAGAGACAATCAAACTCTACATGGAAGAAAATATTTCTCCACCCTCAAATATTAAACTCCTGCCTCTTCCATGCCATGAAACAGAACAGCTGGTGTTTGTTACACACTGCCTGTTTCAATAGGGAAGTTAATATTTTACCATGTGTTTTCTTTCCATTCCTTCCCTTCTTGCCTGTTGAGGCAAATCTCACAGCTAGCATTACAAGCACTGGATTCAGCAGCTTTCTCCTAGATGAATTTGTACTGATGTTAGCCCTCTTCATCCATGACTCTAAAAACTGAAATCCCACAAGAGGTACATTCAATTCACTCTGCCTCTTAAGACATCCAGTTACTTCAAGCTACAAGCAATCTGAAAGCCCTTGTGGTATTTCAGCATTTATGCTACTCTGGGGAGGCAGCAATGAACAAAACCGAGTTATTAAAGATGAAACAGCTCTCACAGAGGTTTGGGGGTCAGGAACAAGGCTGAGACAGCAGTGCTGATTTAACTTTTGCAAGCAAATCCTTGAGAACCTTGCACAGCTTCAAGATAGGACACAGGGGCCAGGACACCACAGCCACACAGGTCCCAGTCAGCATGCTGAGCTCACATCTGTCTGCATCTGCCCACAGCAGCCAGCCCTGGTGAGCAGGGATTAGCAGAGTCGGCTACCTCCCAAAGAGTACCAGGGTCAGATGCTTCAGCAGCAAGTCTCACTCAGGCTGGTCCAAGGGTCATTCACCTGCCCCTTTTCCCAGAGGGGATGCACCCCTTGGACCCTGCCATCCTGTGATCAGCACAGTGCTGCTGCACACTGACAGCTTCTGATGGGGATCTCATGGTTGACACTTGTATGTTGTAAGGCACAGGAAGATATCTGCTGACGTGGGCTGGGAATAAAGTGTTACAGAATGGGATGGAAGCAGCATGCGAAGATGAAAAAGCAGCAGTCCAAATCCACCATGTAGCCCTCCACAGATAGGGGAAATCCACTGTTTTCACAGTTAAGCTCTCATGTCTCTGCAGAGCCCCAGCCTTTTCCCTCCTAACTCAGAGTTACATTCCCTGCTTAATGTGACCTTCGGATCTTTCCTTTAGTTTCTGACCATTCCTCCCAGGAAGACTGCTGCCCACAATGGTGGTTAAGGAGGGCACTTCACAGAAAGAGCCAATTCATGTGCAGCAGCAGTCAACACAGACACGCTGATAGCAGTGAAACCCAGGAATGACAGCAAAAGAAGAAAAAAAAAAAGAGGGGAAGAATGACAGACTGGCACAGATGGAGAAAGGAGAGGGGAAAGACAGGGTGGCTAGTCACAGGGGGGGGCTGCTGAAGGAGTTATGGGAACTCAGTGCCTCCAAATCATACTCAAAGAGGGGGAGCAACAGTAGCTTTTATAGACTTAAGCACTGTATGCAATGATGAGAGGATACTGGGCAAGAGAAAACTAAAGAAAGCGTAAGCAAAGGGTGTGGTTTTGTATCATTAGCAAGGACAGATTTATTGGATGTCTTTCCTCCTAGGGGAGTCAAAGTACATAAGTGTAAACTGGACCATTGTCTCCAGGGACAGATGGTCACCCACAGCACAGCTCCTCACATCCCTCATCCTGCCTGAAGGAATCACTCCCCTCCCCTCATCTGCACTGATGCAACAGTCAGGGATGGGCATTCTCCAGGCAGAAAGGCTGAGTTAAGCTCTCCATCCCCACCAGATGACATTACAGTCAGGGCTGGGCAGGTGAAAGCTGTTCCAATCACAGCACTGCACTCAAACTCCAGACCCCCGACCAGCCACCCCATCCAAACACCTATGCAGGTCTTCTAGCAGGAGGGTTACAACACCATCACACCACCTCCTTACTCGCTTCACCAGTCCTTGAAGGCAGTCAATAAAGATCAAGCACTCATGCTGATGCTCTCAGATCTGCTGGCCACCTTTGATACCATTGATTACACAGATTTGTAGAGATTCCTGCCAAGCTCAGCAGGGATTTGCAGTGTGGTACAAGAGTAGCTGTTCCTAACCTAGATAACCTCCACTTATCACTCCTCATCAGTCTGCCTTACATCTTTATCATCACACTTCATCTCTTTTATTAATTCCAGCTGCACTCTTGTATGCCTTCCTCACTCCTCTCAGACCCATCATATCTCAGCCTCCTTCCCTAAATATTGGTCACAATTGTGCTGTCCTCTCCAGACAGAATAAACACACACACACCCTGCCCCTTCCCCTTGGCTAGCCTGTCCTCTCCTCCAAAGCTTTCAGTGAGTGATCCCTCTTCATTTCTGCAGCAGAGCCCAGAGCACCCCTTCAAGGAGAGGAGACAGACAGGGCAGTGGAACCAGCAGCATCTCCTCCCTGATGGAGGAGCATGACTAAGAGCAGTCAGCACAGTGCAAACCCACGGCCCAGGGAGCAGCAGCAATTGAGAGCAGGGCAAGTCCAGCTCGCCAACCAGATCAATCCCTTAACAGACTGGTGGCACTTCCCACCATGGCTCAGGCCTCCTCCCACTGCCCTTACCAGCAAGGGGCTTCAAACACTGTTTCAAAGAATCACACTTCAAACAGAACCTCCTATGACCAGCAGTGAAGCACAGGAGAAGCAGTGGAATGGAAATACGTGGAAGACTTGGGGAAGGGGCTAGCCAAGATATGCTGGACCAATCAAAACTAGCAGGCAAAGTGAGGATGGGACAGAAGAAGGTTCAAGCTTGAGCCTCCTCCATCTTACAATGGGCTGCAACCTTCCTACACCTCCAGCTACCAAAAACTGTGTCTCTAGTGTCTCTCTATAAAGATTTTCCCAACTTAAAGGCCAACAGCTTGGCAGACCCTTTGCTACTGTTCTCTCTATAGGTCTGAAACAGGCCAAGTTTTTCACACAGTCTTTCCTCTTAACCATCCTGGGACCAGCTGCGGGCCATTTGCTGCAGAAGAGCTCCAACAACATTAACCATTCCCCATCTGGAGCAGCTCCTGTCAAGTATTACACTCAACACCCAGCAAATTCAGCTGGCTGCAGGCCCTTCCCCATGGTCTGGAGTGGGAAGAGTGTAAAGCCCTCAAATAGGCAGCTGGTCAATTTGTTAGTGGTTAATTGCATTATTTAATTCACATTGTTATGACAGAACATGTAATTAGAGGTTTGGTCAGTATTTTATAGGTCTTAAACTCAAAATGAGTATTTTTATTGCCCTTTCTACTTCAAGAGTCCTCTCCAGCTCCCTCACCCACCCTGCTCCACTGTTCACAAAGGCTGAAAAAGGCAAACTGTCCATTTTTCAGAAAGAAATCGTTCTGAACTCTAAGCCAAAATATATTCCAGTGAATAAACACAATATGCTCCAGAAGGGCTTTTCAGCTTTTGTTTCAGTTCAGCAATGCACTTTGCAGAGAGATGGAGAAGCCCCCGAAAGCAGGCACTGCTACCATCCCCACATTCAGCTGAGCACATTACTCTCTCTCCTGGTCTGGCAGTACCATGTACTGTCCGGGCTGGCTTGAACACACTGTCTGCACTGGGTAACACTGCACTATGAGTGGGTAAGACCAATCTTCCCAACATAGCTTGAAGAGCAACAGCTAGTGCAAATAGATCTGTTTTCACTAGGTATAGCAGAACTCCACTGATTTACACCAGACAAGAATGTGATTTTCATCTTCTACTCTCTCCTGCCTGCTTCCCCGCACCTTCCACATTCATAGAACAGAAATCTAGGGACCATATTAAGATACCTCATAAAAAGCTGTTGCATTAAATGTCCTAGTCCCACTGTCCTGAAGCAGCAGGGCACGGAGCATTAGCAGGTTTTTTTATTGCTTTTTGACACATATTGGAGAAACAGGGTAGTACAATATGCAGCCAAAAAATAAAAAATATCCATCTCCTAAACCACAATTTTCTCTCAGTATTTTGCAGTTAGCACTCCCTGCAACAGTAGGAATCTATCCTTCAGCAACAGGGAAAACGCTCAGAGATTTGCATGAAGACAGTAGGTGTGTACTAAGTACTTTTTCAGCCTGATTTCTGATTTTGTTAGCTCCTATAGACATTAAAGCTTCAGACAGGCAGAGCTGTTGTACTGCTTCATTTCCAAACCATGATCTTTGACTTCTCACTGTAAAAACCTCTAGAAAATAAGCTAAAGGAATGGGAGGCAGTGAGATATCCTGTCTCAGTATTTGTGCTTAGATACACGGGGCCAGCTTGCAAACCAGCCAAATTTAGACCTCATCCCTTTACATCTGCCCACTTGCCTGGAATTGCGTACATCTTGCATACGTGCAACCCAGCCAGTTTCTTACAGATCACAACCATGCAAATGCTGTTCAAGCATATCCATCCCTTGTGTGCTACTAATGGCAATGCCCAAGTTTAAATTCCATTGACACCACATCTGACTGTGCAAATGATCCCTCTAAACTTCCCATCATAAACTTGCACATCAAATGACCCACACTAATAACACCCCCTTGTCACTAGTTTTGCAAAAGCTGTTTCCTTCCCAACTACTAGTGCAGGTCCTGAGCACTATCATGCTCCCCCTGCCACCTGCCTCTTCTAACCAACCACAGTCAAGAAAAAAGGTTTCTATCCCAGGGAAGAAGCTGGAATTTGAAGAACTACTTTTTTCCCCCACAACCCAGAGTTCAGGTGGACAGTGTGCCTTCCTCTGTTCACAACAAAACTAAGATCGCCCTGTATTTCATTACAGAAACACTAAAGTGTTCACACCAAGACATTTCCAAAACTAAACCTGCTCCCTGCCTTTCCCTTTGCCTCCCTCCATAGCAACTGGGGAACCAAACAGCACAGTGATCCTAAAGACAGCCCAGGATGTTAGCTATCAATCCCTGCAGCCCACTATCCAGAAACTCTCTCTTCAGTAAGAGAGAAAAAAATAGGTATCTCCAGAGAGTGACTTCACCCTTAGAAGGCTCTTTATCCTCTAGGGTGAAGCCAGATTCCCAAGTGGAGAATTAACAGGGAAATTAAGGGTCGGCTCACAAGTATAGGAAATGTCTGCTTTAAAGCACATTGTTAACACAGAAGAGAGTAGCTGAGGATAGAGTTGTTCTGGCGAGATGGCCATGTTGGCCCAGTGCATGCACTGCCTTCAAATATTAATCAAGTTTATGAACAATTGGCTTATTAGAAGTCACCCTTATTTGCTAAAAGCAAACTTCATTCCACCAGCAGGGAGCTTGAGAGTGGCAGAAAACCCAGCAGCAGGCTTGCCCCTTTTTAAAGCTTGAGCAGCACTCAGCACAAGCCCAGGGGAACACTGATGAAACCAACACCACATGTCTACTGGGGAGCTCTGGGTCACCTCAGTTTCCCCACTTAACAGGGGAAACTGTAAAGTTGATTTAGCATGTTGTGGAGTGCAGAATGTTCAGATAACTTTTTTCTGTAAGAGTTTCTCTTGCACTTGCTGGATTTTGGGTATACAGATATCTGTTGGCTGGAATAAGGTCTACAGAGCTGTGTAATCAACAGAAACCAATCCAGTCTTAAGGACACAACAGCAACATCTACCCAATTACCTAGAACAATACAAAGCTATCACAGGTCCTCAAGTGCTCGACTCCTCACCTGTCTTCTGAGATAGATTTGCAAAGACAGACAGGAGAGATCTTCTGTCTTTAAAATGGAGAACTGGGAATAACGTATCAATTTTAGTGTTTTTCAGGTATGCACATAAAAGCTGATACCACTGACCCCAGGAGTGGAAAGTCACGAACCCTAGGTCCTCAGGAATGATAAACACTGCTTAAAACCCATAAGCCACTCAATTTTTGATGTATTATACCTTCTGGACACATTTCCAAGCTTCTCTAACTACTAGAGAGGAGGGAACCTTTTTAAAAAAATATTTGTGTATATATATACACACACACACAAAAAAATGTGTTCACACAACAAGAAAAGTAATCCTCTGATGAGGGTTACAGGAGCTTAGGTCTTAAAACAGACATCAACTATTGAAAGACTTGCAATAATTTTGCAGCTGGTGTTTACTTATTAATTAACTACATCCAGTTCTTACGAAGATTTGATCCAGGGTTTAACAGTAGGCAAGGCAGAAACACATACAAAATACTGCAAAACCTGCACAGAAAATTTCACTCACCCAGAAAGAGATTGCCCAAGCTGTTATTTGACCAGGGTATAATACATAACACAGCTATTCACCTGAAGTTTATTAACGAGCAAAAGATCTGTCAGCACCTCAGCCACAAGCATTACCTGAAAAGTAATGGTTTGGGCAGCACAGGATCCCCTTGCACTCTGTTGTCACCTGCTCACTATCACTGAGAGAAGTATCAATACACACGTTTTCTTTGCTCCACTCCCATACAGCAGTGCCAACATGAAACAGCTACTATTGCCACCAACAGCCATCCTACACTCTGTTGTCTCATACATAAATGATACCTGTGGCACCAGAGGGGAAATAGGAACCAAATCTGTAGGTTTTCCTCAGTTCTCCATCAGTATGCCCAAGGCCAGTCCTGTTTCCTTGTGCATGAAGCACATAGCCCGACCTGATACAGCTGTCAGTAAAAATGACAAGAAAGGTACCCCCAGCAGCATAGTAGCGCTTTTAGGGAAAGGTACAATGACAAAGTCCCTTCTTAGAGGATCTTTAAAGTTAATAAGCTACAAGACAGCTCCTCAGTACACACAAGCAGTCATACTAATGTCAAGAAGCCACCCTGCTCTATACCCTGTAAAACACAGCTCCTGGTACTAAAAATTAAGTGCATATATAAGCTTTTCCACGACTGGGACCTGACCTGCTGCTCCTACACTACTGAAATCAACTAGAAATGCAACAATTTACTGCCCGAGAACAAAACAGGAGACCAAACGGCCACATTTCACAAACAAGGGAAAAGGGCTGGTATATAACAAAAAGCAAGAAAATGACAGAGTGGTGAACTGCAGAGCCTATCTCATTACTGCTACAGTTTCAGCATTGATTTTTTTTTTTTTTTTTTTATAGCACACTTCACTCCTCTCACTGTCATGTCAATATTATAGATACAACAGCAAAGGGAGGTCTGGGCCTCCTGGAAAGAGTTTCTGTTAAAGAAAGGCTCAAAGGACAAACCAAATTTGACTCTAGGGATGGATGAAGTATAAAGTCTTTACAGAACCCCAAGGAGACAAACAGTGATGCAGACATGCAGGTATCTCTCTCAATATTCTCATAATTTGCAAAGTGCATCAGGATCCATCTGTAAGGTGCCGTGCAGCATGCCCTTTATTTAGTCCCACACACTTTACAAATTCATAAGATGAACACTACACTATTGTTTTGGAAACACATTTTCAGACTTTTCACCCTATCTCCCCTCAGAGCTCAACTTTAAATCCTATTTGACATGGCATTTAGGTTCTATAAAAGGAAAAAAGATAAATCTTATAGCCTTTCTCATAATCGTATCTCAAATATTGACTGTGTTAGGGTTGCAGCTGCAACAGCCCCATGGTCTGAAATTCAGAAGGGTCAGCCTTCTGCCTGTTCATCAAAATAAAAATCAACCTAAGCAAACCATTTGGCAGGTTGCTCACATGCTGCATCACTCAAGACTCCCTTCCAACAAGCACACTTACCAGGACCCAAGCCAGGCTCCAGGTGTGCATTGAATTGTGTACCCAGATGATTAAACAGCAGTTACCTGGATCTGACAAGGTTAATCAGGTTTTTAAAATAAAAAACCAAAAATTAAAAAAATCTGCTCACCAATGAACTAGGGTAATTCACCTATTTGTTCACACTGTATGTAAATCCACCCCAGAAACACGTAATCACCTAACTTCAAAGCATCAGGCTCCTTTTCACAATGGAGCACAACAGCAAAAAACACAGCAAATACTCCCTCTGGGGACAAACACCACGAGTTTCCTGTGGAACACTGTCCCTATATTAAAAGGGAGTAAGGGTCTACAATTTTTGCAACAACAGCATTACACACTTATATGCTAATATGCATCCAGAAGTGATTTTAAAACAGATATTTAAGGGGTTCTTTCTCCACTTACTGCACTGCAGCAAAGGAATATGGCAGTTTGATAGCACATAACAAAATTGCAGGACTGCTCATGGAAGGAAAAATAATCTTCAGGGTAGGGGGATTTAAGTAGGTAGAATGCAATTACCTAAATTGAAATTTGGTGGTTAATGACCTTGTGCTTACAAAAATCACTACACACTCCTTAACAACCAGAGTTTCCATTTTAAGTCTCATTGACAGTGCTTCCATAACAATGATTATGATGCTCTGGCCTAGTAGAAAGTCAATGAGAAAATTAACAGTTTTTTAATTAACACCTCATCTTTTTTTGCTGAATCTTCAGGAAAGGACAGATGTCCTGTGACAGTAACTCAGCCTGCCCCTGCTTAGCACAAGCACACTCAGAGTCAAATAGCCCAATAGAAGAGGGCTGAAAAAATTTCAGATGGGGGGAAAAAGTAGATGAGCATATAAATTCTTAGAAGACAATTTTACTTTCATAGAAACAGTCCTTACAAAGGGGCTCATTCCCAGCCAGGAATAAGACCACAAGAAGCAGACTACCACCAGGTCATAGAACTGTACCATTTCTAGGGTGCTAGGAAAAAAACAGTGATACCCAGAACCTACATGGAACCTTCACAGCACAGAAACCATCACTCAAAAAAAAAAAAAAAAACAGGGAAACTCTTTGCTGGATGATCCATTCAACATGGGAGCCATAGTGCAGGTGGGGGAATCAAAGGAGGCAATAAATCCTCTCTACTCAGTCTCTGCTTTTCAATAATCTTGTAACTTCACACAGCTGAGCTGGAATCACAGGTGGGGAAAAAAACCCTTTCAAAAGGTTTCCAGCAACTCACCATCCCCTTTCACACAGTATCATGTCACCAGGTGTGATGCCATCAAGAGGCTTTTTCCTTCCTTTTTTTAGCTTCTACTATGAAAAAGTCCTTTTCATAGTCAAATGCTACATACATCTGAGAGTTAAAACAAAAGTAACATTTAAACAGAAAGATAGGCATATAATACTAAATCCCATGAATAACACAGCTCCAACACCTTAAAACAAGCTCCTTCTTCTGTACCAAACCAGAAAGAGTGTTTTGACTGACATTTTAGCCAGAAATAGGAACAGGCACTTCTCTTCTTCCCCCACAACTTCCTTCCCCCATTCAAGAGCAAATCTTCATTCCAAACCCAGCCTATTACTCTTCTCTCATTTTCTGAATCCAGCCTTTGCATTGAGATGCAAATCTTTCATACTTTACTCTGAGCCCATCACATGCTGGGAAAAGATTCTCAGGACATAATAACTAGCACAGACACACAGTGATTGAAAAACAATGCATAATTCAATACAAAGTTTTAAAATTTTAAGGAACAGGCAGTAGAAGGAAAAGCAGAAAACATAAACCTCCAACAACATCTCAGTCATAACCTGTGCTTGAGACTGCAACACTTTTTTAAAAGTTTCTGAACATCAAGACATGAACTCAGAGCTGAAACCCTAACCTTTTCCTGCATTTGAAGCTGAAACAAATCCCCGGATCTATCAACCACCAAAGGTCATCCCTTATTGCTGACAGCACCTCAAGACTTCACGGGGAGGTTTGGCTCTTGCAGCTGAAAAGGCTCTCAGAAACATTTTGTGAATCTTTGCTGTGCGCGTGGAAGCTCAGATTTAACCTGGACTCCAATACATCAAAAGCATAACAAGCATCCTTACAGATAACACCCACCAAACTAGGAACTAAAAGGCTCCCAGGAAGAAAGTACCATCACTTGAGATTTCTGGCTAGAAAAAGGTTCAAATAAAATTTTAGACCAACCTCTCTGATGATTCATCTTCTCCTCTCGTTCCTCTGCATCTGAAGGGTTTCACAATGCAAAAAACCAGACGGGCCCTCTACCTGTTTTTTATATTGTATCAGGCTCAAGAGCCCCTGAGGCCATTGCTCCCTAGCACTGCCAGTGCTAATGAGTTGTGCAGGTGATCATGATTTGCATTGGTGGGTTGCAGGGTCCTCCTTGCAATCAAGGCACTGAGTGTGAACAGTGACACACATGTGTGATTGCTGACCTCCCATGCAAAGGAAGGATGTGCTAACATCCTGGAGGTCTCCATCAGGGCACAGGAGGCTCAGCATCAAATTCTGAATAGATTTTCCCATTTTTTTCTTGCCTAGACATCACGACCAGACATTGGCGGGGCAGTGACATATATGGGAATATATGCTATATGGAAAGGCACCTATCTTTGCAGTCAAAGTCCAGGAGTGATGGTTTCCTCACCAAGAGCAGGCTGAGCTCTCACTAAAGCCTGTACACCTCTGCCATTCATGGCAGCCTGCTCTTGGGCTAGCAACTCCTGCTCTGTTCCAGGGCAGAGGTGAAAAGGGAGCCAGGAAGGGGAAGAACGGGCCTTTCTAAAATACCTCTCCTCACCTGTCCCCTTTCCCCTCACTTAGCCTCCTGTGACTGGGGCTGTCAGCAGCTCTCTCTGAAGTCCCCTCTTTCATAATCAGTTTCTTTTGATCACATGCTAAAACAGCTTTCTGTTTAAATACAAGCAAGAAACAAAGAAGATTGGTAAATATGTAGGGAATGTCATTCCTTACCTGCCAGGCACCCTGGGAGGACAGGGAGAGCGAGGGATGAGGCTGCAGGGAGCGAGAGGCAGGGATGGAGAAGGGGCAGCTCAGAAAGGATATGGGTTGCACACCATTTTGATGCACCAGTTCCGAGGGCTGGTGGTCTGCTTCAAGCAGAAGAAGACAACTGGGGCCAAGTCAGGGTAGGGGACATCAGGGTCTGGTGGAGAGGTGACTTCCTCATCCTCACCCAGCTCTGGGGAGGACGGTGGCTGCTCCGGCATTGTTTGCTGTTCCGAGACCCCCAGATCCATGGGCTCCAGTGGGCAAACGGCAGAGGTGTGAGGGGGCTGCGGTCCTGCAGGCCAGGTGGAGGGAGGCTGGGGGACATACTCTGCCATGCCAGCTGCAAGCGAGAACCCCTGGAGAGGAGGGGAGAAAGAGAAATGAAACCCTCATGAGATATCAGCAGCAAGAGCATAGCATACACCATGCTCTTCCGGCAAGTTCAGAGCAGGGAGGAGCTGCAGGATGGTGGCTCTGACAAATTATAAACCAAAGTCACAGTTTGAGCTGAAGCAATTTTAAGCAAAACCCTTTTCTGCCAGTCCCTCTTTCCACCAAAACTCCTCTGGATAGTCCTCTCCATCACTAACCATTTAAATCATCCCTGTAGCCCCTGAGACACCCTGGCACGGTGCTGCGCCATCTCAGGTGATAGTGCCAACTCTCCTGAAGACAGCCTGAGCACCTTAACGGAGCATTGTGCTTTAGAGTGCTGACATAGCACAGTCATCCTGCCCTCGCAGTCCCTCATGTGGTCCTGCCAACCCCGGGTTCAGCTCTGCTACCCCAGGCATGGCCTCTCCCACCCAGGGACATGCTTGGCTCTCCTTGTGCCATGCTGCTTGTTGGGCAGACGCTGGCAAATGCATGTCAAACCCATACAGAACAGTCACTCATTCAAACAGGGAGCTGTAAAGCAAGCTAGAAGTGGGATTAAATATTATCACCCTTTACTGGAGCTTCTGGAGCTCTCCTACACTGGCGCAGTGGAAGCACCATGAAGACAGGTTGCAAAAGTTTTTCCACTAAGGAGAATGGTTGGAGACTGTGGGTCGGCTCAGGAAGAGCACAAGAACAGGTCTCACACTCGGTGGCATCCAAGTACTGCAGAGCACTGTGCTTTGGCTAATGAACATCACTTTGCTGGCTGTATACACGTAACGGTGGTCTTGTTCTGAGAAAACACAAAGCCAAATGCTGTCCATTAAATAGCACAGTGGGAAGGGCTTGTCAAATGGGAATGAAATAAACTCCAAGGCCTAGCTTTGAAGGGGTGTTACAGTGACACTTAGGAAAGAGAGCTTGCCCAAGGACTGCTCAATGGGGGCCTGATGGGCGATTTCTTCCCTTCACCCTGTTGTCATGTTCAAGTGTCTGGAGTTACTGTTCTACTGGTATGGGTTTTATAGAAACACAAGAGCCCTCAGACACACTGCAATACAGAAACAGACAATCAGCAGGAGGAAAGGATGTGTCTGTCCATGCGCAGACCTTGTCTCCTCACACCCTGGCCATAGATTGTCCTCCCAGGCACCCGCCTCAGTTTCTTTCACTTTAGGATCATGCAGATGACACTGTTCTGCCTTGGCATGCTGTGTCCTTGATATTTCAGCCTGAGACCCCTTCAATGCCCACATTGCTGGATCCATGATATCCACTGCTCTCCATGGTACTCATCTGCCAGGTCCAGCCAAGCTTTCCACCTTGGGCTACAGTCCTCCCATCATCCCCAGTTAAGACTGCAAGCTCTGCCTACCCATCCTCTTCTCTCAGCCCCCTGCTTCCAACATGCAATTTGATCCAAAGCTTTGCTTGTTCTTCGAGGCTTGGCATTTGTCAGAACAAAGAGCAGCAAGCGCAGAGGTTTAGAAAGCAGACAGAGTGTCCCTTAGGGGATAGCAAAGAGACTCTGGAATTCATTAGCCCAAAGGCCTGCAGCTATTGGAAAGAAACAGGTATTGTGTGTCCTGACTGGCTTTGGGATGCAGTTCATCATTTTTTAACCCCTGTGGCAAGTGGCAGCACATCCTTCCCACCACCCAGCACCTCTGTTTTCACTTTCACTGTTTTTTTAACTCCTGAGCACCCATGCAGTGCTCTTACCACCTTTTTCATTCCCTATTCCTACCAGCTCCCACCAGCTCTGATCTCACTCCCTTGCAGGCTATTAACATGCAGTGGCTGAGCCTAGCTTCTTTCCCATTAATAACATGGAGGAGAAAGGTTAGCAGGGAAAGTCAGGAGGAATGTCTTATTATGGTACTCAGAGCATCCTTGTTGATGAGGGCGTGACAATTCCAAACTGTGGCATACAAAGCTTCATATTTAACAGTACAACTGAGCAAATGGGAGAAGCAACCTCATCAGCTTTCCCTCCAAGCAAACATTCAGGGTCTATTCTCCATCTCACCACTGCCAGATGCAGCTGGGACTTTGGGATGCAGCTCTGCCCATGTCAAACATACGTGCACAAAGCAGGTAGCTGATGCATCTTGGGCAGTTTAGCACTCCAATTTGTGAAGTCCAGAGTGACTCATTAGAGGTCATACAGACACAGAGCCAGCTGAATCACTTTGGAAGTGCTGAAGTTACAGTCCTTGAATAACAGCTGCCCCACTTGAAATGTGAGTAACACTCCTTTTCTTCCTGAGGTTAAATCTTGCTCTGCCACCCAAACTAGCCCCAAGGCTGTGATCATGGTGTATTTCCTACATTAAGCAGGATTAATATGTTGTGTCAGAAGAGGGAGAGGGGAAACCCAAGCAGTGGGGCACTTCTGAGCTCTTTAGGCAGTGACAATCCTCCTGCCTCCACTTCAAAGGGGAAGGGAGTGGTTTTCATGCTAGACACAGATCCAGGGTCCTCACCACTTTCAGCTCAGATGTGGAGGTAGGAATCAGGTATTTCCACTATTTTGGCTAGGCTGCAAGTCATGCAATGTTAACATTTTCTCTGAGATTGCAATTACTGGGCTTCCCATGCTATAACACTGCTATGTAACTTGGTTGGAATGATCCTGCTACAATATTTCACCCCAGGAGAGGCCCTATTTAAATCAAAATGAACCAGAGAAATGAGTTTGGCACACGCACACATCTGCATATGCAGAAATACGTGCATCATCAGAGAGGGTTCCTACCCAGGCAAACAACAGTGATAGTAAGACCAGACACAATTATAAGGCTCCAGAACTCACCTTTGGGATGTCTCTAACCTCCCCATTGTGCAAGTGCTGCTTACTGTGACAAGCGCAATAAAAGAGGACAATTAGATGGTTATGGGGTCGGCCAAATGCACCCTCTTCCCACTCAGCCTTTTGCTCAGGCAACCCTATTCCCAGCTGGTGGCAGCATGCCAGATCCATCAGTGAAAATAAAAACCTCCCCACCCCTGTCTTTTCCTTTCTGGCCAAATGCCCCTCAAATGCACAAAAACATTCCCCTGCAAAAGTCGCATACCAATGGAGGAGAGGTGCTATACCTGCTGCACTTCCCTCCCAGGGGAAGGGAAGGTATTTGTGGGCTGGTAGCTCCTCCTGCTTCTCCTCCTGCACAGTCTGCACCAAAGCCTTCCCTAGAGCCAGGTCTCAAGTCTGCACTCCTCCTCCCACCATCCATTTTCAAGGGCCATTTAAAACCATCACCATCCTGAGCCAAGCCCCTGCTGGTCCTGCATCCGTCATGCACACCTGCCCTGGACACATGTGCTGGCAGGGAGCTCACTGACTTGGCAGGCATGGGAGAAGCTGCTAGACTCTGGCTCAGCCCTCCCCTGCTTCGGAGAAAGCACCTGGTCCTGCTGGACTCCACTGGGGAAGAGACGAGAAGGATGCTCTGAAATAGCAAGGGAAGCAGTGGATATAATGAGCAGGGGAGATCGCTTGGGAGAACAAAGGAGGAGATAACATGATTCAGGGAAAATGCTTCAGACTGGGGATGTCTCTCATGTCTCTGATGTCACCTCCTGGCACGTACTATTCAGAGGTCTCTGCTGAGCCATGCTCCCCTCCAGGGCTGCAACTGACCTCCTGGAGATGTTAATGTCATGACCTGCCAGGCACACCACAGTTGACCAAAGTGCCTGTGAGCAAGCCAGCCCAAGGTGTCCTGCAGGCATCATGCCCCAGCTGAAGCAGTTTCCTGTCTTCTTGCTGCCCCTCCTCAGCAGGGGTTTGGGCAGAGAGAGACTGTGGGTAAGGGAAGGCTGATGGACCTTTGCAATGCTCATGCAGGCCTTTCCTGAAAACTTGCAGGGTGCAGACAAGATAGGGGAGACTATTGCACCTTAACAGTGAAAGAGCCTTTTTCA
The DNA here is from genome assembly GCA_024611175.1 of Megaceryle torquata. Taxonomy (NCBI): domain Eukaryota; kingdom Metazoa; phylum Chordata; class Aves; order Coraciiformes; family Cerylidae; genus Megaceryle; species Megaceryle torquata. The sequence goes on along the minus strand of JANIJG010013195.1, from coordinate 6,393 downwards.
GCCAGACATGTGCAGGAAATGCCAGAGAGAGGTCCCCAGAGCACCATCCCCGTGCTGGAGGTGATCCACCCAGAGCCCAGCAGGACATCTTCCCTCCTGTATAGGAGCATCCACAGTGTTCACCTTCCCCACCACCATCCTCAATCCCATATCCCTATCCCTCACCAACCCATGCTGCCCCAAGGCCATCCCTTCCTCCTTACACACTGCTCACGCAGGCAACACTGAGGCCTGCAACTGAGATGAAAGTGCAGAGAATATTTCCTTTAAGAGCATGTATACAACAGCTCCCATGCTGAGGGGACACAAGTCCTTTACAGACCATCCAGCATGATCATTCACCAGCTACTCAGAAGCAGCAGGAAGCACAGCAGCCACTCTGTCCTGCTAACTCCCATGACACCCTTGCAGACAAGGGACAAAAATTACAACCTCCAGATGGCAATGCAAGACAGCCCCGTCAACTGGAGCAGTATCTGCGGTGCATGTATTTATTTATCATCTCCAAACGTCCATCTGAAAGTTGACAAGCATCTTGAGGCATGGCTCTTATGGCCGGCTTCACAGAAACCTGCACTTAAGGATGTCTCTGACTGTGTGGCATATTTACAAATGTGTGTGGGTGACCCCATTCAGCAGCTGCGTGTGTGCCTGTGCTTCCTGGGATGGCCTGTTGTACGTGAGCCTGCATTTGTTTGTTGCTATAAATGGCAAGTGCCGGTTGTGTATTATCTCTGATGCATGCGTCTGGCTGTGGGGATGTGTTAGTCATACAGGTTTCACATTTTGAGCACTTGCAGCAGTACAGTATAATTAGTGGTACATGGCTTCCTCTGTGTTTATGTTCATCTGGCATTGGCATGTTTCTCTGCCTGTTCGTGTGAGGCAGCACCTGTTCTCATCTGCCTGTATGTGTGTGGAGGTGTGTGCATGTCAGTAAGGAACAGGGTCATTTTTCTTAGCAGCTAATTTGAAAGAGGGGTTGTTACATCTCTGTCATCTCAGTACCTCCTAATGCAACCGGATGTGGCAGAACCCATCAGAAAGTGTTTCAAATGGTGTCTGAATCCATTGCTCACAGGTGCTGGTGTGGCTGCACGTCCATGAAACATGCTATTCATGGCCTGCACCAGAGCCAGGATCTCCCAGCTGCCCTCTTGGTCAAATGCCCATGACCTGTCACCTTTCAGCTGTGCTCTGGATGATTGCTGTGCCTTACCTCCACACATGTTATTACCCTCTGCCAGATTTGATCAGGAGCTTTACAGTTTCCCCCTTTCCACCCTGGTGATTTTAGACCCCTCCTCCTTCTCAGGAGGACAGAGAACAGCAGAAATTCCCCCATCCCACTGAGCAGGGGAAGGAATAGCGTGGTCAGCACAGAACAAAATAAACATAAGCAAACTGTTTGTCCTGAAGCCTTGTTTATACCCTGCCTTCAACCCATACCGCAGGTGGCAACTCAGCTGTAGGAAGAGCAAGCCTAGATCTTCTGGACTAACCATCAGAGCCGCTGCCCACCACATCACTTCCCCCTCATATGTCTGTGAGAGTCCTGCCCTGACCACGCCTCTGGTCCCCATCCCTGGCACAACAAGGTAGGGATCTGTTTACACTGCTAAGAAGCGTTTGGCCAAGCCTGAAGGAGATGTGGACACCAGTAAAGATGTTGCTGGAGAAATGGGGAAAAGGTAAGCAATGAGAGAAGAAAAAGCACAGGAGCAACACGGTCACTTTGGGTTGAGGAGGTGCAGGGGCAAAGGAAGTTTCCCAGTGGAAAGACATTGCCTGGCTATGTGGGGTGCTTGAGACCCAGAAGTTAGTGCTACCAAAAGCCACAGCCTCACTCCATTGCTCCCCAGAGAATTCATACGTTAGCTTTCAACAAAACATTTTCACTTTTGGTGTCCCAAATAAACAGGCACCCAAAAATCTTTTGGGGATGACTCTTCACTCTAACAGACCCATCTGTGGGGAGGTTCTGTCCTAGAGCCAGCATTTTCCCTTTCTCACCTGCTCTCCTCACTCCCTGCCACCTCTTTTGGTCTGCACTGCTCACAGTGATACCTCCTCCTCCTCCTTGGGCACGGAGGCGCCTTTCACATGAGGGGATTCCTGTCATGTCCTCTCACTTAAACCACCACTTAGCCAAGTTACACATCTTTAGCACTTAATCCTTGCTTATAAATTAATCTCCCTCGCCTCGTGGTTGTTCTGTGCAGATCCGTGCTGAAAGCCACCTCTCGCCTACCAACGCTCTGATGATAATGAAGTGCCAAGCGCCGCCTTCCCACAGGGCTAGCGCCTGGTCTGGCTGCAGAAGCAGGCTGCCATCGTGATGTCTCTGTTGCTGGCCCATCATGCTGAAAGCCCATGTCTGATATGCCATCTACTGTCGCACCTACGTCTCGTGGCATATGCTGTCCCCTCCCTGCCCCTCACTAGGTCCTCAGATCACGTGTTTCAGATTATATTGCCCCCAGATGCATTAGCTTGCATTTTTCCTAAAATGAATCTCATTATGTTATTTTTCTGCCCATCTTTCTGACCTTGTTAGTTCGCTTTGTGTTATTTTTCTGCATCTTCACTGGCAGGCAAAACCCTGTTTTATCATCATCTGTGAAAGTCATTAATATGCTGTTTATTCCCTCCTCCAGATCAGCAATGAAGATTTCAACTAAGACAGGTCTGATGAGGGTGATGAAGAGGAAGATAATGGTCACATATCCTCCCAGCAACAACAGCTTTGATGCCATCCTCACACCCTTAGCTCTTGAGCCAAAATATGAAGTGCTTTCAGGAGAAGCAAAACATGCAACTACCTCAATTGTGCCTCCTGGAAAAACCCACACTGGAGGAACAGAGCTGCAGCTCCTGCCCACCACGAGGGCAGACAGTGCCCAGTGCTGCAGCTGCCTCTGTTGCATCTGTGCTGAGAGTGGATGGAAAAGGGCAGACCAGGGCTGTGGCCAGGCTGGTCACTCCCACCCAGGCTGAGCCAGCAGCAGGAAGCCCTGCCTTTTCACACCATTCTTCCTGGACCAACCTCTCTGTCCCTTTTGTCCTGGTCCCAGTGCCCAGCCCAACCCAATGTCCCTTCAGGACCTGCTACAGTGAGTGGGTGTAGGAAAATAGCAGCATACAAGGAGCAAGGAGGTCACAGAAGACCCCTTGCTCCCTACCACACCACAGCACTGGATGCAACCTCCCACCCCTGCACAATCAACCTCACTCCAGCTCCAGACTTTGTCCCAATCCACATCACCACTTACATCTGGAGAGGAGAGTCCCCAGTGAGGAAAGGGAGGTGGGGACAAGTGAGAGAGGAAGAACATCTAAAGGCAAAAAAAAATTCTAAGGGAGTTGGGGAACATCAAGTGTTATATCTTACATATCTCTCCTCCCTATAAATTATTACCCCCTCACCAATCCCTTGCCTCCAAAGGAGATAATCTCTATAAGCCCAGATGCACATTTAGAGCAAATAAACTCTGGCACAAACAAAAAGAGTAAGGGAGCTGAAGCTATGTTGAGTGCAATGAGACCCTAGGCTTTACCTCTAGAAAGGAGAGGGTGTATATGGGAGAGAAATGAAGATGAGAATATTCTAGAAGCAGAGAGAAGACAATACTGGTCACTCTTCAGCAAAGGCCTATAGGCTCTTCAATCTCAGGTCAGTACATAGACCAGGACTTTGTGATGGCTCACTGCATCCCAGATGATTTGACTACTGACACTGCTGTTCATTTTTATAAGCCTGAAAAGTCATCTTCTCTCATAAAAACATAGAATCACAGAATCATTTAAGTTGGAAAACACTGCTAAGATCATTGAGTCCAACAGTTAACCCAGCACTGCCAAGTCCACCACTAAACCATATCCTTAAGTGCCACATCTTTTAAATACCTCTAGGGACGGTGACTCCACCACTTCCCTGGGCAGCCTGTTCCAGTGCTTGATAACCCTTTCAGTGAAGAAATTTTTCTTAATGTCTAATCTAAACCTTCCCCAGCACAACTTGAGAACATTGCCTCTTGCCCTATCACTTGTTACTTGGGAGAAGAGACTGATCCTCACCTGGCTACATCCCCCACCAGGAATAAAAATAACAAATCAAAGCTTGGACAGTTGCTTGAATAGAAATCGCTGAAAAGTAAGAAAGACACCAATGCAAGTATATCTGACCACAGACCTGAAATGGGCCCCTGTAGTCCAACTCCAATAGCAGGCAACCTTACAAGGAAGCTCAGTTCAAAAGAGTCCATAAGCAGTTACCCTACACCCCATCTCCTACTACCCCCACTGGAAAACTTAGAGGAGATCTAAAGGTAAACCAGGAAAAAAAAAAAAATGCCCAAGGAAGAGAAACAACTGAGGACATTACCACTGCTGAAAATCTCCTCTCTGGGACAAGATGCAAGATGATGCTGGGCACACTGCACACATGTGCGCACATGCACATGCTGCACACACTGCACCAGCAGAAACAAGATCCCGTCCAGAAATCCCTGCAAGTCCAACCTGTAGGAAAATCTATGCCTAACCTCTGTCCTGGAAAGTTATTTAATTGAGCCTGTCAGCAAGACACACTAACCCAACACCTGCGAAATGTTTAATACCACTAATCCCAACCTGCGCCCTCTAGACAGTGCTGTTTTTCTAGCCATGGCCAAACTCTGACACTTCAAAGAAAGGAAATAAAAACCTTCACCCACCCACTCTAATGATCACACCACACAAATATTTTCAGCATCCACATCACAACAGCAAAATCACCAGCACTTGCTACTTCACCAGCTACCAACAGTGCAGTTTGGCAAGTCCTCTCCATCCCATTCAACTGTGCAGCCATAACCTGAAGCTCCAGTGATTTTGCATGGAAATGCACCTTGCTAGGCTTCCCCAGGACACTCCCGTCAAACTTTACATTGAGGCACAATAGGGAAAGATGTGGTGCCTGCACTGCAGATGATGGTTATGTCAGAAGCAGAAACCAGATGCCTTTAATTTTTTAATACACACAGACACTTGATGAGAGGGAGAGAGCCTTTCCTTTCAGAGGCACCCCTCTGATCCTGCTTTGGTCACACGGAGATTGGGCTGCTGTACTGCACTCTGCAGGTGCTGAGAAGCACAGGGTACTGCAGAAAACACCAACAGACAGCATTTCACACCAAGAGCCCGCAGCACATCCACTTGCCCACAGGCTGCAAGGAGTGGCATTGATCTGCAAAGCCCCTGATGACTGAGCCTGACTTAGCCAAGAGACCGTCCTCCTCCTGCGCCACCACAGCTGCACGTACCTCCCATCCAAGGCAAGCGACAAGGCATTTTCTGAGATCTCCTCATTGCAATTAGTCCCTGATACACTGGGCTGATTGCTCTTCAGGGCACACCGCAGTGCTTCAAACACGGTGGCCTGACAAGTACTGGGAAAGTGAGGAGTTTATTATCAAGTTAGTAGGATGATTTATGCAGTCTGAGTTATGATTGGAGGGCTTAAATAACTTTTGTATCAGTATAAGATATTTTTCAAACCACTGCGTGATTTCTAAGAGCTTCAAGGTATGAATTTCAGACACAGATGAATAAACTAAATAAGCTGACTGTATTAGGACATTATAAATAACTATGCACTTCTGCATAACTGTGAAGAAACCTTTACTTTCCAATAACAGGTTGGGGTTTTGTAGATCTTGAACACTCTTAAATTCAGTCTTATGTTACCCCATCTTATAAATGTGAAAAGAAAACCAAAACAGCTAAGAAATGGTACTCCATGATCATGCAGATTCACCTGCGCCACTTGATTTCTGAGCTGTCCGTGGACCCAGCAGTTTTAGCAAGGCTCTGTGCAAGTGCAGCCATTCACCAGCTTGCTTGAAATTGCAGGATTAGGACATTGATTTAATAAAAGAAAAAAAATTATTTTAAATCAGTGAGCAGCTCTTTTAAAGAATCCTAACGCTGTGTGTGCATTTCATGAGTTTCCAGCTGTAGATACTTGTTCTCTTTGAGAAAAATTAATAAAAATTGGTTTCAATATTTTTTTTTTCCCCAGGAAAATAGGCTGATTAAGCATATGGCTTCCTTGTAGCACAGCCTGGAATTGCAGACTTTACCCAAAATCAAAAGTGGCTAGGGCTTGGCCTAAGCCACCCTGGTCTGGGATATCCACCTGGTGTACCTCACTGTGGACAGGACACGGCAGGACTGTAACACTACGTAGAGCTGTAGGTTGGGACCACGTCACACTGGTCATGGACACATGGATTCTCCAAAACCAGATCAGGCAGCGAGGTGTGAAGTGGACTGAGGAAAGGAAAGGGAAAAGGGAAAAGGGAAAAGGGAAAAGGGAAAAGGGAAAAGGGAAAAGGGAAAAGGGAAAAGGGA